>APFE030084072.1:199225-280826 GCA_000404065.3 Pinus taeda
CTTCATCTTCAGAGCAGCGAGTGTTATCTCCACACCAGGTGGAAGGGGCCTCGTTTCTTTCAGCAGCACAGGTAGCAGAGAGGGGCAATCAGCCCATGGTTGAGGAGAGAGTGTCCGGTGCTCCAGTTATTGATCTTGATGATGATTCTCCTACCCCAGGGCTCAAGGATATTATCCAAGAGCAGAGCGCCGAGATTCAGTCACTGCAACGAAAATTGTACATGTCAAGATGGGTAAATACATATTTGGAGCAGCGTAACAAACAGCTGGAGGATGAAAAAGAGCTTGATGAGATATAGAGGATCCGCAAGGATCGAACTTTGCAGCATAGGAGGCCTGGTGACTTACTGCGTGTTGATCGGGAGTCCATGCTTATTCGTGTAAATGCACATTTGGAGAGATTGTTGGCGAAGGCAAATCGTGACAAAGCGCTGCTACGTCACATGAAGACACATTATTGGGCAAGACTGCATGTTTCTAAGGCAAGAAACAAAATCCTCCAAAGAAAGCTGTCAGAGGCCCGGAAGAGGAAGAAGAAAAGGACAAATCCACTCTCCATCTTGGCTGAAGCATCCTTTATTCATCATGGTACTGATCAGCATTGATCTAGTATCAAAATATGAAAATTTTGAAAATTTTGGAGCATTTTGCCAATTTTTGGTAAAATTACAGGTTTTTCCCGTGTCACGTCCGCGTCGCGCGCACGGACATTTTAAAGGACTGCTCGGAATTTTGAAAACTTGGCATTTTTGGAAAGGGCATGCAAAGAGAAAAATTACCAATACTTGGGAGAAGCTTGATTTTGAGATTTGAGCCTCCAAAAGCTCAAAATACATCAAAAAAATGACTTCCTGCCCACTTTTTGAGTTGCAGAAAGTGACCTTGGGAGAAATGGTTTTTGAGGGGGCAAAACAACTCCAAATTCAGAAATTCCACTTGGGATGGAAAGTAGACAGGCCAAGCTTTCCAATGAGCTATCTTGCACTTGATTTGGACCAGTGGAACCCACTCAAAATTTTCTACAAATGTGCGCGGACACGAGAGACAGGGGGCGCGGACATGAGAGATAACTTTGCCAGAATTCACTTTTTTGGTCAAAAAACACTGTTTTGACTATGGTTGATTATTTTTACTTGTAGATGATGCATAAATGTAATATTTTCATGGAACTTTGATAGATTTTACCTCTCTTTACCCTTCTAGAAGCTTCCTTGATGTAAAAAGTGAAAAATTAATGCATGGATTAGTTAGCTAAGTAATAGAGGCAAGTTGTTGAGATGCCTATTATCTAGTGCTTAGTTTGGAATTAGTTCAAACTGCTCCTAGAAGGATGAGCTCGACCCCTAGAGGTGGGGAAAGAGGTTTGACCTTCTATATTATGCCCTCTCTTTCTCATTTTTTTGGTTGGACTCTAGAGGGAGAAGTGCTATTGTATTATTGACTTGTATTTTCTGCAATTTGAGGAAAAGGAAGGCCAGGGTTTTGCAGACTTCATTGTGGATTCTTGTGGATTATTATGTTGATGGTGTGCTTCCTACTGTTATTGTAAGTGTGTTTATGTGTTTCATTCCTTGATCTCTTGCTGCTATTTAAACAAAAGAAGTGATAAAGTTTGAATCCATGCATGTCATGCTCAGCTTTCAATTTTGTTTAAATTTTATGTTTTCCACCGTCTAGAGAGGATTCAAATCATTGTTTGCCCTCTTTAGCTTTTCTCCTTTCCTCCTGATCATCTCTTTCAACTAAAGGCATCAGCATAGATTCCTACCTTGCCCCAAGGAATCACCTGCAAAAACTGAGCTCAATCCCCGCACCCTGAATTGCACTCCCTCCAATCGCCACCAAACAATCCAAAAAACTCTAAACCAATCCCTCATATCAGTTTACTAGCCTAAAATCCTTGTTCCTAAATGGTCAACTCATCCTATTGACAAAATCCATCGAGTTTTGACCCGAGAGAGCCTTCTCATACCTCGTAGGGCTAGCTACGAGGTGAAATGGTTTGATGTAGCCTTGAGAGTTTGTCTATCTCAGCCTAGGTAAATTCCAAGCGCTAACAGAGCCAAAATAGTTCCATAATTCCAATAGGGTTAGGGCCCAATCCTAGTAGCCAAGCTTCTCTTTACTTGAATTTGTATGCTTTACTTCAGTTGGTAGATTAGTTTGCTGTTAGATGTATTTTCCTTATGGTTAAGAATAGGTTGCTTTTGATGATTTAGTAGTTTTCTTCCATTTGTGCTTTCTGTAGCAGGTTAATCAGTGATCAAAAAAGATTCAAAAAGCTAGCAATAGTGCCTTGGCCTCTCTTCCTCCCTCTGGGACCATGATTTGAGGCAAAGACTCTCTTGCTGCCCCAAAAACACATATTTTCCTCATTCCTAGGACTTCTAGTGTTTGCAGCTCTTTAGTAGGTTGATAGTTCAGTTTTTCTTTGCTTTAGATCTCCTTTATCATGTTCATTTCCTAATTTTCAATAGTCCTCTTTCATTATTTCCTTTCTTGTAGCATTTCTTAGCATTTCCTTTCATACATCATAGTTTAGACCATTTTTATGCAAAACTTTGTTTTCCTAGGATGCACTCATTTCATTTACTGCTTGATTTTGTTGGTTGGCTATCCGTTTCTATGTAGCAGATCTCTTCTAGCAGTAGGCCAGCTTACCAGCAATCACACCCTCCATCTAACCCATGCCCTATAGGTCTCCCAAACCTCACCTCAATTTTGCCCTAGTTTCCTTTATTTTCCATAAAAAATCTTCCTCTCTCCTTGAGCAAACCCAACCATGTTTCTCTCTCCTAGTGGTTCATGGTAGACCTTAGGATCCCTAACACCTCAACCAAACCTTCATCCACCTCTTCCACCCACTCTCACACCCTCAAAACAATGAAAATTGCTCTCATCCTCCTCATGTAGGCCTCCTATAGTTTCTCTATGTCCTCTTGTAGTTTTTCCTGTAGGCTTTCTTTTGAAGGTCAAGTGTGGGAAAAGCCTCTAGAAGGCCACCTAAGAACTCCTAGGACCCATCCACACCATCCTGCATCCTCCCAAGCTCCAAAACTGCCCTCTAACGCCACTTGTTTGTTGCCACACTCACACACAATAAATTAGATGCATGATTAAATTCACATTAAAACACATAAAAATTAAAAAATATGTTTTTATGCTTATTTACTTCTAGAAATAACATGGTTAGATGTTGTTTACTTCCTTGAGAAGATAATGGCATTTCTTTCATGGTTTCCATAGTGTTTTCAGCAAGAGTAGAATTGGCTTGTTAGTTAGGCTTTACTAGGTTTTGCTTCACATTCCAGTCTTTCTCTTTTCTGCAATAGCATCTATAGAGTAATCTTTCTTTCCTTTCATCACACATAGAGCTTATTCTGAAATCTATAGAAGTTGGCTTGAGCTCCAAGTGATGTGGCACTGGCTGACCAAGTGACAACCTGCATTGGGAACTAGTACTTGTGCATAAAAAACCGATGCTTCCAAGTCTGTTATGAACTACCGGATTGATAAAAGTAAAGTTGGAAGCCCAGGAGTTACAGAATTCTTGCTACAATACTGGTGCTCACCACTTTTGGTGCCGTTGTCGGGGAAGCATCAGAGTATTCTATGATTATTGCTTTCTTCTATTTCCTATTACAACATTATGCTAATAGTTTATTTCAGCAAAAGTAGATTAGTCATTTCTTTCCTTTCAATTCCACATTTCCTTGCTTTCCTTTTCAATTCTACAAATTAACATTCAGCAAGTTCATTTCAGCTAGTTGCAATTTGTTTTGTTCAATGACAATTTCAGCTTCTGCAGGTATTATCAGTGTGGGGAAAAAGAAATAAAAAGAAACCAAAAAGATTTCCTTTGATGCTTCGTAGGAATAGAGATAACCAGGAGATTTTTTGCCCAACACCCCTACTACTTCACACAGCCAACCTTCTCTCTTCTTCAGTGGCTACAATCAAGAAGAACCCTTAGGTGAACAACCAGACATATTTGAAGAACCTATAGGGGAAGAAGAAGAAGAAGAAAACATTCCTCTGGAGCCAATGACTAAAAACCAAAATTCTAGGGGAAATGGAGAGAGAATAGAGGGTACTTTCCCCATTTGGGAGACCAATGGGGACACCAAAATGAAGAATATAATCCCTTCAACCCTACCTCACTTCCATGGTCTAACTACAGAAGATCCTGACACCTTCTTGTTTAAGTTTTCTGTCATTTTTCGAACTTATGACTATGAAAAAGATGAGCAAAAGTTGAAATTTTTCCCTTCTACTCTTAAGGACGCAGTATTGCATTGGTTCATGGGATTACCTAGAAATAGCATCACAACTTGGGCTCAGATGTAGCATGCCTTTAATAATAAGTAACGAGACTATTGTAGGTCAAAATATACTAAAGAAGAAATCTTCTAAATGACCATGGGAAGTGATGAGTCCCTGGAAGACTATGAAGAGAGGTTCCAACTCAATTACAAAAGGGTCGGGTGTACACTTGACTTTGAGTCTCTGAAGTTGGTCCTACTCAAGGGAATTCGGGAAGACCTTTTAGACACCCTCCATCTACTAGATGGGGGAGACATCTACCAACTATCCTATGAGGACATAAAGATTGTTTTTAGAAACCATTCCAGAGCAGCCAGAAAGAAAGGTAGGGGGAGTCAACCCATAGCCAGTACCTCTTCCTCTAATTCGTCCATTAAAGGTGAAACTGGAAACATGCTAGAAGACTTCAAGAGTGGGATGTTGTAGACTCTTGCCATGCAAATGGATACCTTACATATCATAATAAAACAAGAAGAAGCAGAGAGGGCTTTGGCCATCTTTTGTCCTAGATGCACCAGGAGGCATCCTAGGAATGGATGCTCATTGAAATCTATAGAGGTTTGTTCAGTCTATGAAGAAAATCATTCTACAGATAAGTTCCCTTCCCTGCCTAGACTTAAAGATGTATACCAATGGGCCGAAGGAATCACTGAATAGATCTATTACATCAACCAAGGAGGCCACATGGACCTAGACCATACCAGCAGGGGATGCCAGGGACATCTCAGGCATACTACAACCCCAACCAAGTCCCCTCCATACCTTCTTGGGACCCCCCTGCTCATCCTTCCTAGTCCACACCTCATCCTTGGTCCTTCACATATCAATATCATGCCCAACCAACCACCCATTCATTTCAATCCTATGCTCAGCCACAACCTCAATGGAATGCATCTCATCAGGGGTGGAGGCCCCAATACAACTCTCTTCCCGCTCTTCTGCCTCCACCACCTACCCAACCACAACTGTTATCGTTTGCTCCACCAAGGCAACCCCAAATGCCTACCCAGCCAAATCCAAACCCAAACAATAGACAGGCTTAACAAGTGTATAGTGGGGAACCATCATGCCCAACTTATGTTGTGGAGATTCAAGAAATTAACTTGCGATCTGGGAAAGTTCTCTCAGATAGCCAGCCTCCACCCAGGGAGGTTGAGGAAGATAAAGAGGAAAGTGAACCTAAAGCAAATCCACCCTTTCCTGAGAGACTATCCATGATAATCCAGCCTACCTCGGAAGAGGCTAAACTCCTGAGAGAATTGAAAAACTTATGTGTGAAGATACCACTTCTCCAAGCCATAAAAGATGTGCCTATCTACAATAGGTTAATCAAAGAGAAGTTCTTTAGGCATCCAAGAAGGTGCAAGAGAGATGCCCCAACCATCAATGTCATAGGACAACTATCTGACCTGATGTTGGGGCAGATAATCTGTCCAAAATATCTGGATCCTAGAAACCCAGTAGTCGATGTCCACATCAATGGCACAATGGTCCTACATACCTTGATTGATCTGGGAGCTACCATTAATGTGATGACAAAGGACATAATGCTCAAACTTAACCTCCAAGGCTCCTTGAGGAAGACCACAACAGTGCTATAGCTAGTAGACCACTCCATAGTGACCCCTAAGGAGATTGTGGAAGATGTGATGGTCCCCATTGATTCTTTGGAGTATCCTTCTAATTTCTTAGTTCTCCAGCCAAAGGAAAAGCTTACTGGGTATCCTCTCATCCTGAGAAGACCCTGGTTGGCTACAGTCGATGCCTACATCAGTTGTCGAGCTAGGAACATGACCATAAAGAACAGGCACATGTCCAAGCAATTAACCCTATATCCTCCTGCCCAACCCTTACTAGAACATGATCTACCTCTCTGGTTAGAGGAGGAGGATGAGGATGAAGTTTATTCTGCACTACTTTGTGCATTAAAAATCGCCATGGGGTGGAAACCAAAAGATGAGGATGATTTGAAATTTTGACTCAGAATCCACCTCCCAGTGTATCACCATTAGAGGACATAGTAAGAGAAACCCAAAACAACCCCTCAATTGATCTCTGTGTTAGTGTCGGTATCTTCATCCCTCCATCAGTGATCAAATTTCTCCTTTTGCATGCATATTAGGTGTCCCATCCAATCAGCTGCATTCCATTAGGTCATGGATCAACTGATGGTAGTGGTTCATTGTCAGTTCCCCTCATGGAATTCACTTGCTAGCCTATTTTCACATGTTTTATGTCATTTACTGTCATTTTGTTTCATTTCTTTTAGGATTTTAGTCTCGCTAGGTCTAGGGTTTGCCACCATGGTCATCTAAAGCTCAATAAAAGGTCAGCATGCACATGAGGAGGCTTTATAAGTTCATAGAATCATAAATTCACTAATGATATGCTCAATAAATGGTTTTTACCTCAAAACTTCGTTTTGAGGTGAAAACAGAGTTTTTTACTTTATGTAAAAATTTTATGTAATTTAAAGTGTTTCTATATCTAATAAGTTCAACAACTATCCTTGGTCACCTTGCGAACTCCAGCCACTGTAACAAACAAAAGCATCAATGTATCAGTCCATCAATTGATCAAGAAAAGTCAAATTTCAAAAGGAAAAACAGAGTTTTTAAGCAAAAGTGACTATGACTTTATAAAAGTGGGTTTGAAATAAGGAAAAATTAAAAGGAATCCATATATAAAGTGAAATTATGCAATTCATATATTTCATTTTGCAAAACATCCTTGAAGAGCTAAAATCATGCTTTGGAGGCAAATTGAGCAAAACAAGGTGAAAACCCTATTTTTCTAGCAAATATGCCTGGCGTTGTGCATCAGAGGCTTGGCACTACACATTAGACTGTTACTGAGCATAAGTAGGTTTTATCTAGTTTAAAATTACAAGGGCACTGCACATCAGGAGAGCGCTGCACATTGGGCCCAGTGCACTGCACATCAGTCAAGAAAGTGCCAAAACCATTCCAACTCGCCCAAAACTCTAAAAAATGCTACATTTCTCTCCTACAAGTAAGTTCTCATTGGTCTTGAGCTGAATTTGGTCTTCTACATGTTTTCTTCATAAGTTTTGCATCTTGAAAATCAAACCCTAGCTTTTCTTCATAAATTTCCATTTCATTGTAAAACTTTCATTCCATAACCAAACCCAACATCTTTTTCCTCTTTTCTATATTTCATTGCCCTAAATCAATCCTTTAATTCCATTTCCCCTATCTCACTCCCCTAAGAAAACTCATTCCCTTCATCAAACCCTAAGTCCCTCTCAAAACCCTAATTTCCCAAAACCTCTCCCTTCATTCCCCAACTCCATTCTACATTGTAAAATCTCTTCATACTCATCTTCCTTGTCCTCACCCATTATCATTTTCCACCATATCATCAACACATCACTTCCCTAAGACAAGCATCATGGAAAGAAGCAGTGAGTATGATTTTGAAGAAGACACTCCTAGTGATAGCTCAAGGGAAAGAAATGTGCAGTCTAGGGAGCCTCACAAAGGTGGAAAAATCATTAGGGAGGAACCTATTAGCATGAGTGAACTCCTTGCTTGCCCTTTAGCCACCACATGTTTCAAATATCAGCCCTATTTTGAGTTTTGTGAAATGGTTGAGAGGGTCAAATTTCACCATGAATTAGCAAGGTAGTTTGTAATAAACATGGATAACAATATGGTACATCTTGTTGGGATAAACTTCACTCTTTCACCCACTATCATTGCAGAGGCCATAGGAATTCTAGATGTAGGGGAAAAATGGAACAAAAGGAAAAAATAAGGATGAAAAGCTCAACATTTTGGCTGACGTCACTTTATCCCTACAAAGTAACCCATGATCCAACTTTGAGCCAAAATTGGGAAAATTTTGAGACAATTTTGTCATTTTCCAAATTTTAAAAATAGAAACACAGGAAATTCCGACTAATGCACAATGCCATCATTGAATTGGTGTATCCTCTTGGAAAGTGGCTTGTATATTTGGATTTAGCATCATAAAACAAGAAAACCCAAAAATTTTCATTAATTTTGGAGAAGATCTGGGCCATCAAAATGGCAAAAGACACCAAAACAATGCCCTCTCTGCCACTTTTTGGACCCACGGGAAGCAGTCTTGGGAGAATCCACTTTTGAGGGGGCAAATGACCTCCCAACCAGTAAATTAAAAGTGTTCTAGAAACTAGACAGGAAGGGCGTTCCAACAAGCTATTGTGGGCCCTCTTTGGATGAGTGGAAGGCCTTCAAAAGCAGCCTTGAAGTGGTGCTATGCATCAAGCTCAGGGTGTTGCGCATCAGGTAAAATTTTGCCAATTTTGCCTAAAAACTCAGAATTTCACCTAGTTTGCTAACAATTGACTTTTGCTTGTCTCTTTGGTAAAATAATGATGTAATATCATGTATTATGATGTACTGTGATGTAAAAATGATGAAAAATGACTTGAGGGGGTAGATACATCAGTTAGAGTTGGTTCGAGGATGAATGAATCAATTTCCATAGTTTCAGAGGCAAGTTATTCCACTACCTATATTTTAGTTCCTAGTTTAGATGTTGTTGAAACAGCTCCTTGACTCATGGATTCGACCCCTGATGGTTAGCATAAGTGGTTTGATGCCTATATCTTGTACTTTCTTAGTCATTTGTCAAGGTTGGACTCTTGTGGATGCATTGAGCACTATTGTAAATCACTTCTGCAGTTTGGAAAGGAAAATGAACCAAGGTTTTGCAGCATTTTGTGGGATTATTGTGGTAATGTGTCTTGTAATTTTTTCTCCCTTTTTTATTTAGTTTCTCTTATGTGTATATGTGCCATCATCTATTTCTTTCTTCATAACTAAATGAATCAAGATAAATAGGTGGAATCCATTGATATTCAGTGCTTTGCCTTGAGGATACATTTAGTTTTTAATGTTTTCTGCTATTTGAAGAGGACTCATGAACCTTGCATGCCCTCTCCAACTTCTCACTAGTCTTAGACTTACCATCACATCCATTTCAAAGTGCCAAAACACCTACCTACCTCGCCCCTTACAAACTCCTGCAAAACTGAGTTGATTTCCTGGACCCAAAGCTACCTTCCTCATTTGATCTAGTAGCCAACCATCAAAATCAAACAAAATATTCAGACCTAATATACCTAGCCTAAAATTAGCATTTATTTTCAGTCATCTCAAGCCCTAGTTGCCATATTCTATTCGAGATTAACAAGGAGGGAGCCCTCTCCCGACCTGGTAGAGCTAGCCACCAAGTTAAGCATGGTTTGATGTTACCCTAGACCTGCCTTTCTTCATCCTGACGTAGATTTAGGCAATAACATAGTGGCGCCTCCACTAAGGAACATATTTTTATGTTCCTCAACAAAATGTAATCAAGTTCAGATCTAATTGTTGATGGTGGACAATGATCAGACACTGGAAGTCTGAAATCATTCAGCTGGCAAGTCCAAATCAGTTTCAAGATCAGATCCAAGGACTCCACTGGAGGATGAACCTGACCAGCAGAAACATGAAAGGAAAATATAGAAAGATTAGGTATTCAAGTTGGAATTTCATCCAAGACATTTTCTTATTTGTTATAAATTATTTCTTCTCTTTTCCTGAGAATCTCAGGAAGGTTTTACAAAGTATATTGTATTTGAGAAGAGATCCTCGGCCTACATTTGATTCCTTCCCTTTGAAGATTGCAAATACTAAATATTTGTGTGCCTTCGATCTCGATCAAGACCCTTCTTTTGAAGCATGTTATTATCGTCTTCAAACGGATGAGCCTAAAGAGACCAAGACTGATTCTACAGCTTCTGTACATACCCCACTACCTTGTAAAATTCCCAATCGATACAAGCCTCTAATTTTACCTCCTATATTCCATGCTTTCCCTAAAAATCATTACCTATATCTACCAAGATTTGATGGTGACTAAAATGACATTACTACTAAGAGACATGTACTGAATTTTGAGTCTTTTCTTGACCTTTTCGAAGTTGATTAAGAGGATGTTAGTATTAGGCTTTTTGCTCTTTCTTTGCAAGGCAAAGTCAAGAGTTGGTTCAAAACCCTGCCTGATGCGAGCATCTCAGATTTCCAGTAGTTTGTCAAAGTTTTCCTCGACAAGTGGTGGTCAGAGAAAACCATTTCTTGATTATAGAAGAGTATAACCAGCTAAAAATACTACCAAGGGAGATAGTACAATAGTTTTCTTCTAGTTTTAACCAAGTCTATTTTTTGATGCTGATTAATATAAGACCTCCTCCTAGATCTGCTCTCTTGCACTAACTGGAAGCCTTTGATCCAGAAATGGAGTTTCATCTCAGGGAAAGGAACCTTGCAACACTTGAAGAGATGCAAAACAATGTAGTAGATGTAGAGGCTAATTTGCTGATCAGAAGGGAAAAGCTGAAGGAAGAAGAGATGAAGAACATAGATCGAAAGGAATCGACATCTTTAGAGGTAAAGCTCGACATTTTGGTAAGTGCAGTGGAAGAGATGATGCAAAATATCACCACAAGGAATGAGTATGATGTTCAAGACCATGACTCACTGATTGAAGAGGAACAAGTTGCTGATCCAAAACATTTTCTTTAGTATGGCAGTTGTCATAGACTTGATAATGATTGTTTTATAGATCTTGGAGAAGAGAGATATGTTGATATGACATGCATGCTTGATGATGTATTTTTTACTGATGATTTGCCTCAGTTTGACCAATATGATGATGATTATGTTCTCCAAACATAAGCTAATCTTGCATACAAATCGCCAGCTATTTTGTGGGAGGAGGAAGTTCACGTTCAACAGCTTGAATACAGTGATCAACTGATGCATATCAGCTATGGAATGGAGGAGGAAAGTGCAGCAAATTTTGAAGTAAGTGAAGGATCTTTGCCTTTTTGTTTTGCTTTGTTTCAGCTCATCAGAGACAACTTTCATGCAATCAGAAATCAACTGTCGACAAGTCTTGATTTGGACCATCTTGAGGGCAATGAAATCCTTCTTCAAGACTTCTCATCTCTAGCTTTGTAGCCCCCGAATGCCATTGATTGGAAAGTTGAAAATGAATATTTGGAAGCTGGACCATATGATCGAATGATGCAAGATGATTCCATACCATTTTGTTTTGAATCATTTCATTTTTTGAAGGGAAAATTGCATAGTATATCTTCAACTTGGAAACCTATCGAAAATCATGCAATCTCATTAGAAACAATAGAAAATGGGTTGCAAAAGTCTTTTCAAGTTTTTCGCGATCCAATAGTTGACATGATGGATGATGTTTGCAATAAAAGTCCTTCTCCACTAGCTAACTGCGAGATTGAAGCAAGTATTGATACAAACTTGATCTGGTAGCTGGTTTCAGCAGGAGTCCCATCACCATGCTTAGATGAAAGTTTGCATTCATGGTATGAGGAGAAGAAAAGTAATCCATTGGATGAGCAAAGTCACAGTGTGCATGATTTTCAAGATCCTTACGTAGTGTTTTTGGAGTTAGATAGAGAATTCATATTATTCAACAGATCTGCTTACAAGTTTTCATGGGAGGTGCCTTTCAGTAGTTCTCTCTTGTTGTTCATAAGCAAGCAGTTGTGGAGAATGCAAACAATAGCCAGAATGCTTACTTGTTGCATTGGTTGTTTCATTTGACTTGATCAGGTGATGAATGCAACAACTCGAGTAGGTTTTACTGAATAAGCTCCATTTTAAGCATATTTTCTAGTTTGTCATACGTGTTTTAGTATTGAGTCAATTTCAAGCCAGTTTGTGTCGTCAAGTTGTCAGTTTTTAGTCATGCATTTCAGATTGAGTTTTCGATTCCAAGCCCAATGGATAAGGCACTGGTCTGCTTTCCCAAAGATCTACAGTTCTTGGCACCTGCAAGGAGCTACCATCCCCATTGGAGCCAATGTTAGTGTCGGTATCTTCATCCCTCCATCAGTAATCAAATTTCTCTTTTTGCATGCATATTATGTGTCCCATCCAATCAGTTGCATTCCTTTAGGTCATGGATCAACTGATGGTAGTGGTTCATTGTCAATTTCCCTCATGGCATTCACCTATTGGCCTGTTTTCACATGTTTTAGGTCATTTATTGTCATTTTGTTTCATTTCAGCCAGTTTTAGGGTTTTAGTCTCACTAGGTCTTGGATTTTCCACCATGCTCATCCAAATCTCAATAAAAGGTCAGGATGCACATGAGGAGGCTTTATAATTTCATAGAATCATAAATTCATGGATGATATGCTCAATAAATGGTTTTTACCTCAAAACTCTGTTTTGAGGTGAAAACAGATTTTTTTATTTTATGTAATTTAAAGTGTTTCTATATGTAATAAGTTCAACAACTGCCCTTGGTCACCTTGCCAACTCCAACCACTGCAACAAACAAAAGCATCAATGCATCAATCCATTAATTGATTAAGAAAAGTCAAATTTCAAAAGGAAAAAGAAAGTTTTTAGGCAAAAGTGACTATGACTTTATAAAAGTGGGTTTGAAATAAGGAAAAAATAAGAGGCATCCATATATAAAGTGAAATTATACTATTCATCTATTTAATTGTGCAAAACACCCTTAAAGAGCTGAAATCATGATTTGGATGCAAATTGAGCAAAAAAAGGTGAAACCCTGTTTTTCTAGCAAATCTGCCTAGCACTGTGCATCAGAGGTTTGGCACTGTGCATCAGATGGGAAATGCGCATCAGCGGGTTTCAGCCAGAGTAAAATTACAAGGGTGATGCGCATCAAGAGAGCACTACGCATTGAGCCCAGTGCGCTGCGCATTAGTCAAGAAAGTGAAAAAACCATTCCAAATCGCCCAAAACTGTCAAAAACCCTGCATTTCTCTCCTACAAGTAAGTTCTCATTGGTCTTGAGCTGAATTTGGTCTTCTACATTTTTTCTTCATAAGTTTTGCATCTTTACAATCAAACCCTAGCTTGTCTTCATAAATTTCCATTTCATTGTAAAACTTTCACTCCATAACCAAACCCAACATCTTTTTCCCCTTTACTATATTTCATTGCCCTAAATCAATCCTTTAATTCCATTTTCCCTATCTCACTCCCCTAAGAAAACTCATTCCCTTCATCAAACCCTAAGTCCCTCTCAAAACCCTAATTTCCCAAAACCTCTTCCTTCATTCCCCAACTCCATTCTACATTGTAAAATCTCTTCATAATCATCTTCCTTGTGCTCACCCATTATCATTTTCCACCATATCATCATCACATCACTTCCCTAAGACAAGCATCATGGAAAGAAGAAATTAGTATGATTTTGAAGAAGACACTCTTAGTGATAGCTCAAGGCAAATAAATGTGCAGTCTAGGAAGCCTCAAAAAGGTGGAAAAATCATTAGGGAGGAACCTATTAGCATGAGTGAACTCCTTGCTTGCCCTTTAGCCACCACATGTTTCAGATATCAGTCCTGTTTTGAGTCTTGTGAAATGGTTGAGAGCGTCAAATTTCACCATGATTTAGCAAGGCAGTTTGTGATAAACATGGATAATAATATGGTACATCTTGCAGGGATAAACTTCACTCTTTCACCCACTATCATTGCAAAGGCCACAGGAATTCCAGATGTAAGGGAAAAATGGAACAAAAGGCAAAAAGAAGGATGAAAAGCTCAACATTTTCGCTGATGTCACTTTAGCCCAACAAAGTAACCCATGATGAAGCTTTGAGCCAAAATTGGGCAAATTTTGAGATAATTTTGTCATTTTCCAAATTTTAAAAATAGAAACACAAGAAATTCCGACTGATGCACAGTGCCACCGGCACTGTGCATTGAATTGGTGAATCCTCTTGGAAAATGGCTTGTAGATTTGGATTCAACATCAAAAAATAATCAAACCCAGAAAGTTTCATCAATTTTGGAGAAGATCTAGGCCACCAAAAGGGCAAAAAACACCCAAAAAATGCCCTCTCTGCCACTTTTTGGACCCATAGGAAGCAGTCTTGGGAGAATCAACATTTGAGGGGGAAAATGACCTCCAAATCAGAAAATTCAAATTGTTCCAGAACCTATATAGGAAGGGCTTTCCAACAAGCTAGCTTCAACCTTATTTGGATGAGTGGAAGGCCTTCAAAAGCATCATTGAAGTGGCACTGCGCATCAGGCTCAAGGCGCTGCGCATCAGGCAAAATTTTGCCAGTTTTGCCTAAAAACTCAGAAGTTCGCCTAGTTTGCTAATAGTTGAATTTTTCTTCTCTCTTGGTAAAATAATGATGTATTATGATGTATTATAATGTAAAAATGATGAAAAAATACTTCAAGGGGTAGATACATCAGTTAGAGTTGGTTTGAGGATGAATGAATCAGTTTCCATAGTTTTAGAGGCAAGTTGTTCCACTGCGTATTTTTCAGTTCCTAGTTTAGATGTTGTTGAAACAAATCCTTTACTAATGGATTCAACCCCTAATGGTTAGCATAGGTGGTTTGATGCCTATATCTTGTACTTTCTTAGTCATTTGTCAAGGTTGGACTCTTGTGTATGCATTGAGCACTATTGTAAATCACCTCTGCAGTTTGTCAAGGAAAATGAGCTAGGGTTTTGTAGAGTTTGTGGAATTCTTGTGAAAATGTGTCTTGTCATTGTTTCTCCCTTTGTTATTTAGTTTCTTTTATGTGTATATGTGCCATCATCTACTTATTTCTTCATAACTAAATGAATCAAGATAAATAGGTGGAATCCATTGATATTCTGTGCTCTGCCTTGAGGATACATTTAGTTTTTAATGTTTTCTGTTGTTTGAAGAGGACTCATGAACCCTGCATGCCCTCTCCAACTCATCACTGGTCTTATACTTACCATCACATCCAATTCAAAGTGCCAAAACACCTACCTACCTCGCCCCATAGAAACTCCTGCAAAACTGAGTTGATTTCCTGGACCCAAAGCTACCTTCCTCATTTGATCCAATAGCCAACCATCAAAATCAAACAAAATCTTTAAACCTAATATACCTAGCCTAAAATTAGCATTTATTTTCAGTCATCTCAAGCCCTAGTTGCCATATTCTATTCGATATTGACAAGGAGAGAGCCCTCTCCCGACCTAGTAGGGCTAGCTACCAAGTTAAGCATGGTTTGATGTTACCGTAGACCTGCCTTTCTTCAGCTTGAGGTAGATTTAGGCAATAACATAGTGGCAACTACACTGGGGAACATAGTTTTATGTTCCTCAGCAAAATGTAATCAAGTTCAGATCTGTTTGTTGATGGTGGACAACGATTAGACACCGAAAGGCTGAAATCATTCAGCTGGCGACTCCAAATCAGTTTCAAGATCAGATCCAAGGACTCCACTGGAGGATGAACCTGACCAGAGAAACATGAAAGGAAAATATAGAAAGATCAGGTATTCAAGTTCGAATTTCATCCAAGACATTATGTTATTTTTTATGAATTATTTCTTCTCTTTTCCTGATAATGTCAGGAAGGTTTTACAAAGTATATTGTATTTGAGAAAAGATCCTTGGCCTACATTTGATTCCTTCCCTTTGAAGATTGCAAATACCAAATATTCGCATGCCTTCGATCTTGATCAAGACCCTTTTTTTGAAGCTTGTGATGATCGTCTTCAAACTGATGAGCCTAAAGAGACCAAGACTAATTCTACAGCTTTTGTACATACCCGAATACCTTGTAAAATTCCCGATCGATACAAGCCTCTAATTTTACCTCATATATTCCATGCTTTCCCTAAAAATCATTACCTATATCTACCAAGATTTGATGGTGACTGTAATGACATTAATACTGAGAGACACATACTGAATTTTGATTCTTTTTGTGACCTTTTCAAAGTTGATGAAGAAGATGTCAGTATTAGGCTTTTTTCTCTTTCTTTGCAAGGAAAAGTCAAGAGTTGGTTCAAAACCCTGCCTGATGCTAGCATCTCAAATTTCCAGCAGTTCGTCAAAGTTTTCCTCGACAAGTGGGTGGTCAGACAAAACCCTTACTTGATTAGAGAAGAGTATAACCAGCTGAAAAGACTGCCAAGGGAGATAATACAATGGTTTTCTACTAGGTTTAACCAAGTCTATTTTTTGATGCCAATTAATATAAGACCTCCTCCTGGATTCTCTCTCTTGCACTACCCGGAAGCCTTTGATCCAGAAATGGAGTTTCAACTCAGGAAAAGGAACCTTGCAACACTTGAGGAGATGCAAAACAGTGCATTAGATGTAGAGGCTAATTTTCTGATCAAAAGGGCAAAGCTGAAGGAAGAAGAGATGAAGAATATAGATCCAGATGAATCGACATCTTTAGAGCTAAAGCTCTAAATTTTGGTAAGTGCAGTGGAAGAGATGATGCAAAATATCACCACAAGGAATGAGTATGATGTTCAAGACCATGGCTCATTGATTGAAGAGGAACAAGTTGCTGATCCAAAACATTTTCTTTATTATCCCAGTTTTCATAGACCTGATAATGATTGTTTTATAGATCATCTTGGAGAAGAGAGATCTGTTGATATGACATGCATGCTTGATGATGTATTTTTTATTGATCATTTGCCTAAGTTTGATCAGTATGATGATGATTATTTTCTCCAAACAAAATCTAATCTTGCAAACAAATCAGTAGCTACTTTGTGGGAGGAGGAAGTTCACTTTCAGCAGCTCGAATACAGTGATCAACCGATGCATATCGGCTATGCAAGTGAGGAGGAAAGTGCATAAAATTTTGAAGTGAAGGATCTTTGCCTTTTTGTTTTGCTTCATTTCAGTTCATCAGAGACAACTTCCATGCAATCAGAAATCAACTGTCGACGAGTCTTGATCTAGACCATCTTGAGGGAAATGAAATCATTGTGCAAGACTTCTCATATCTAGATTTGCAGCCCCCAAATGCCATTGATTGTCAAGTTACAAATGAAGATTTGGAAGTTGGACCATATGATCAAATGATGCAGGATGATTCTGTACCATTTTATTTTGAATCATTTCAGTTTTTGAAGGGAAAATTGCATAGTATATCTTCAAATGAGAAGCCTGTAGAAAATCATGCATTCTCATTAGAAACAATAGAAAATGGGTTGCAATAGTCTTTTCAAGTTTTTCGTGATATAATAGTTGATGTGTTGGATGATGTCTGCAGTAAAAGTCCTTCTCCACTAGCTAACAGTGAGATTGAAACAAGTATTGATACAAACTTAATTCGGCAGCTAGTTTCAACAGGAGTCTCGTCATAGTGCTTAGATGAAAGTTTGCATTCATGGTACAGGGAGAAGAAAAGTAATCCATTGGATGAGCTAAGTCCCAGTGTGCATGAATTTCAAGATCCTTATGTAGTGTTTTTGGAGTTAGATAGAGCATTCATATTATTCAATAGCTCTATTTACAAGTTTTCATGGGAGGTGCCTTTTAGTAGTTCTCTCTTGTTGTTCATAAGCAAGCACTTGTGGAGAATGAAAACAGTAGCCAGAATGCTTAATTGGTTGCATTGGTTGTTTCATTTGACTTTATCAGGTGATGAATGGAACAAATAGAGTAGGTTTTATTGAATAAGCTCCATTTTGAGCATATTTTCCTGTTTGTTAGTCGTGTTTTAGTATTGAGTCAGTTTCAAGTTAGTTTGTGTCGTTAAGTTGCTAGTTTTCAGTCATGCATTTCAGTTTGATTTTTTGACTCCATGCCCAATGGATAAGGCATCGGTCTGCTTTCCCAAAGATCTGTGATTCTTGGCGCCTCCAAGGAGCTACCATCCCCATTGGAGCCAATGTTAGTGTCGGTATCTTCATCACTCCACCAGTGATAAAATTTCTCTTTTTGCATGCATATTAGGTGTCCCATCCAATCAGCTGCATTTCATTAGGTCATGGATCAACTGATGGTAGTGGTTCATTGTCAATTACCCTCATGGCATTCACTTGCTGGCCTATTTTCACATGTTTTAGGTCATTTACTGTCATTTTGTTTCATTTATTTTAGGGTTTTAGTCTCGCTAGGTCTAGGGTTTTCCACCATGGTCATCCAAAGCTCAATAAAAGGTCAGCATGCACATGAGGAGTCTTTATAAGTTCATAGAATCATAAATTCACTGATGGTATGCTCAATAAATGGTTTTTACCTCAAACTTTTGTTTGAGGTGAAAACAGAGTTTTTTTTATTTTATGTACAAATTTTATGTAATTTAAAGTGTTTCTATATGTAATAAGTTCAGCAACTGCCCTTGGTCACCTTTCCAACTCCTGCCACTGTAACAAACAAAAGCATCAATGCATCAGTCCATCAATTGATCAAGAAAAGTCAAATTTCAAAAGGAAAAACAGAGTTTTTAAGAAAAAGTGACCATGACATTATAAAAGTGGGTTTGAAATAAGGAAAAATTAAAAGGCATCCATATATAAAGTGAAATTATGCTATTCATCCATTTTATTGTGCAAAATACCCTTGAAGAGCTAAAATCACGATTTGGAGGCAAATTGAGCAAAAGAAGGTGAAAACCCTATTTTTCTAGCAAATTTGCCTAGCGTTGCACATCAGAGGCTTGGCACTACACATTAGGCTGTTGCTACGCTTCAGCGGGCTTCAGCTAGTTTAAAATTACAAGGGCAATGTGCATTAGGAGAGCACTGCACATTAGGCCCACTACACTACGCATCAGTCAAGAAAATTCCAAAACCATTCCAAACTACCCAAAGCTCTCAAAAATGCTATATTTCTCTCCTACAAGTAAGTTCTCATTGGTCTTGAGCTGAATTTGGTCTTCTACATGTTTTCTTCATAAGTTTTGCATCTTGAAAATCAACCCTAGCTTGTCTTCATAAATTTCCATTTCATTGTAAAACTTTCACTACATAACCAAACCCAACATCTTTTTCCCCTTTTTTATATTTCATTGCCCTAAATCAATCCTTTAATTCCATTTTCCCTATCTCACTACCCTAAGAAAACTCATTCCCTTCATCAAACCCTAAGTCCCTCTAAAAAACCTAATTTCCCAAAACCTCTCCCTTCATTCCCCAACTCCATTCTACATTTTAAAATCTATTCATACTCATCTTCCTTATCCTCATCCATTATCATTTTCCACCATATCATCATCACATCACTTCCCTAAGACAAGCATCATGGAAAGAAGTAATGAGTATGATTTTGAAGAAGACACTCCTAGTGATAGCTCAAGGGAAAGAAATGTACAACCTAGGAAGCCTCACAAAGGTGGAAAAATCATTAGGGAGGAACCTATTAGCATGAGTGAACTCCTTGCTTTCCCTTTAGCCACCACATGTTTCAAATATCAGTCATATTTTGAGTTTTGTGAAATGGTTGAGAGGGTCAAATTTCACCATGAGTTAGCAAGGCAGTTTGTGATGAACATGGATAACAATATGGTACATCTTGCTGGGATAAACTTCAATCTTTCACCCACTATCATTACAGAGGCCACAGGAATTCCGCATGTAGGGGAAAATGGAGCAAAACGAAAAAAGAAGGATGAAAAGCTCAAAATTTTGGCTGATTTCAGTTTAGCCCAACAAAGTAACCCATGATGCAACTTTTGAGTAAACAATTGGGCAAATTTTGAGACAATTTTGTCATTTACCAAATTTTAAAAATAGAAACACAAGAAATTTCTACTGATGCGCAACACCACCAGCATTGTGCATTGGATTGGTGTATCCCCTTGGAAAAGGGCTTGTAGATTTGGATTCAGCATCAAAAAATAAGAAAACCCAGAAAGTTTCATCAATTTTGGAGAAGATATAGGCCACCAAAAGGGAAAAAAACACCTAAAAAATGCCCTCTCTACCAGTTTTTGGACCCACAGGAAGCATTCTTGGGAGAATCAACTTTTGAGAGGGAAAATGACCTCCAAATCAGAAAATTCAAAGTGTTCTAGAAACTAGACAGTTAAGGCTTTCCAAAAAGCTATCATGGGCCTTATTTGGATGGGTGGAAGGTCTTCAAAAGCAGCCTTGAATTGGCGCTGCGCATTAGGCTCAGTGTGTTGCGCATCAGGCAAAATTTTGCCGATTTTGCCAAAAAACTCATAATTTTACCTAGTTTGCTGACAGTTGACCTTTTATTCTCTCTTTGGTAAAATAATGATGTAATATGATGTAATATGATGTAAAAATGATGAAAAATGACTTGAGGGGGTAGATACATCAATTAGAGTTGGTTTGAGGATGAATGAATTAGTTTCCATAGTTTTAGAGGCAAGTTGTTCCACTGCCTATTTTTCAGTTCCTAGTTTAGATGTTATTGAAATAGCTCCTTGACTCATGGATTCGACCCCTGATGGTTAGCATAGGTGGTTTGATGCCTATATCTTGTACTTTCTTAGTCATTTGTCAAGGTTGGACTCTTGTGGATGCATTGAGAACTATTGTAAATCACTTCTGCAATTTGGCAACATCTTTTTCCCCTTTTCTATGATTCCATACCATTTTGTTTTGAATCATTTCAGTTTTTAAAGGGAAAATTGCATAGTATATCTTCAAATGACCAGCCTGTAGAAAATCATGCAATCTCATTAGAAACAATAGAAAATGGGTTGCAATAGTCTTTTCAATTTTTTCGTGATCCAATAGCTGATGTGTTGGATGATGTCTGGAGTAAAATTCCTTCTCCACTAGCTAACTGTGAGCTTGAAACAAGTATTGATACAAACTTGATCCGATAGCCGGTTTCAGCAGGAGTCTCATCACAGTGCTTAGATGAAAGTTTGAATTCATGGTATGAGGAGAAGAAATGTAATCCATTGAATGAGCTAAGTCCCAATGTGCATGAATTTCAAGACCCTTATGCAGTGTTTTTGGAGTCAGATAGAGCATTCATATTATTCAACAGCTCTATTTACAAGTTTTCATGGCAGGTGCCCTTCAGTAGTTCTCTCTTGTTGTTCATAAGCAAGCACTCGTGGAGAATGCAAACAGCAGCTAGAATGCTTACTTGGTTGCATTGGTTGTTTCATTTGACTTTATCAGGTGATGAATGGAATAGCTAGAGTAGGTTTTATTGAATAAGCTCCATTTTGAGCATATTTTCCAGTTTCTCAGTCGTGTTTTAGTATTGAGTGAGTTTCAAGTCAGTTTGTGTCGTTAAGTTGTCAGTTTTCAGTCATGCATTTCAATTTGAGTTTTTAACTCCATGCCCAATGGATAAGGCACTGGTCTACTTTCCCAAATATCTACGATTCTTGGCGCCTCTAAGGAGCTACCATCCCCATTGGAGCCAATGTTAGTGTCGGTATCTTCATCCCTCCATCAGTGATCAAATTTCTCTTTTTGCATGCATATTAGGTGTTCCATCCAATCAACTGCATTCCATTAGGTCATGGATCAACTGATGGTAGTGGTTCATTGTCTGTTTCCCTCATGGCATTCACTTACTCGCTTGTTTTCACATGTTTTAGGTCATTTACTATCATTTTGTTTCATTTCAGCTAGTTTTAGGGTTTTAGCCTCACTAGGTCTAGGGTTTGCCACCATGGTCATCCAAATCTCAATAAAAGGTTACCATGCACATGAGGAGGCTTTATAAGTTCATAGAATCATAAATTCACTGACGATATGCTTAATAAATGTTTTTTACCTCAAAACTCTATTTTGAGGTGAAAACAAAGTTTTTTATTTTATGTACAAATTTTATGTAATTTAAAGTGTTTCTATATGTAATAAGTTTAGTAACTTCCCTTGGTCACCTTGCCAACTCTAGCCACTGCAACAAACAAAAGCATCAATGCATCAGTCCATCAATTGATCAAGAAAAGTCAAATTTCAAAAGGAAAAACAGAGTTTTTAAGCAAAAATGACTATGACTTTATAAAAGTGGGTTTGAAATAAGGAAATATTAAAAGGCATCCATATATAAATTGAAATTATGCTATTCATTTATTTCATTGTGCAAAACACCCTTGAAGAGCTAAAATCACGATTTGGAGTCAAATTGAGCAAAAGAAAGTGAAAACCCTATTTTTCTAGCAAGTCTGCCTAGTGTTGTGCATCAGAGGCTTGGTGCTACGCATCAGACAGCGCTATGCATCAACGGGTTTCAGCCAGTGTAAAGTTACAAGGGCATTGTGCATCAAGAGAGCACTGCGCATTGAGCCCAGTGCATTGTGCATCAGTCGAGAAAGTGCCAAAACCATTCCAAATCACCAAAAACTCTCAAAAACACTGCATTTATCTCCTACAAGTAAATTTTCATTAGTCTTGAGCTGAATTTGGTCTTCTACATGTTTTCTTCATAAGTTTTGCATCTTGACAATCAAACCCTAGCTTGTCTTCATAAATTTCCATTTCATTGTAAAAATTTCACTCCATAACCAAACCCAACATCTTTTTCCCCTTTTCTATATTTCATTGCCCTATATCAATCCTTTAATTCCATTTTCCCTATCTCACTCCCCTAATAAAACTCATTCCCTTCATCAAACCCTAAGTCCCTCTCAAAACCCTAATTTCCCAAAACCTCTCCCTTCATTCCCCAACTCCATTCTACATTGTAAAATCTCTTTATACTCATCTTCCTTGTCCTCACCGATTATCATTTTCCACCATATCATCATCACATCACTTCCCTAAGACAAGCATCATGGAAAGAAGTAGGAAGCATGATTTTGAAGAAGACACTCCTAGTGATAGCTCAAGGGAAAGAAATGTGCAGTCTAGGGAGCCTCACAAAGGTGGAAAAATCATTAGGGAGGAACCTATTAGCATGAGTGAACTCCTTGCTTGCCCTTTAGCCACCACATATTTCAGATATCAGTCCTATTTTGAGTTTTTTGAAATGGTTTAGAGGGTAAAATTTCACCATGAGTTAGCAAGGCAGTTTGTGATAAACATGGATAACAATATGGTACATTTTTCTGGGATAAAATTCACTCTTTCATCGACTATCATTGCAGAGGACACAGGAATTCCAAATGTAGGGGAAAAATGGAACAAAAGGAAAAAAGAAGGATGAAAAGCTCAACATTTTGGTTGATGTCACTTTAGCCCAACAAAGTAATCCATGATGCAGCTTTGAGCCAAAATTGGGCAAATTTTGAGATAATTTTGTCATTTTCCAAATTTTAAAAATAGAAACACAGGCAATTTCAACTGAAAATGGTTTGTAGATTTGGATTCAACATCAAAAAATAAGAAAACCTAGAAATTTTCATCATTTTTGGAGAAGAATTGGGCCACCAAAAGGGCAAAAAACACCCAAAAAATGCCCTCTTTGCCACTTTCTGGACCCACAGGAAGTAGTCTAGGGAGAATCAACTTTTGAGGAGGCAAATGACCTCCAAATCAGAAAATTAAAAGTGTTCTAGAAATGAGATAGGCAGGGCTTTCCAACAAGCTATCTTGGGTCTAATTTGGATGAGTGGAAGGCCTTCACAAGCAGCCTTGAAGTGGCGATGTGCATCAGGCTCACGACACTGCGCATTAGGCAAAATTTTGCCAATTTTGCCTAAAAACTCATAATTTCGCCTAGTTTGCTAATAATTGAATTTTTCTTCCCCCTTTTGTAAAATAATGATGTTATATGATGTATTATGATGTACTATGATGTAAAAATGATGAAAAATGACTTGAGGGGGTAGATACATTAGTTAGAGTTGGTTTGAGGATGAATGGATTAGTTTCCATAGATTTAGAGGCAAGTTGTTCCACTGCCTATTTTTCAGTTCCTAGTTTAGATGTTGTTGAAATAGCTCCTTGACTCATGGATTCGACCCTTGATGATTAGCATAGGTGGTTTGATGCCTATATCTTGTACTTTCTTAGTCATTTGTCAAGGTTGGACTCTTGTGGATGCATTGAGCACTATTGTAAATCACATATACAGTTTGGTGAGGAAAATGAACCAAGGTTTTGCAGTGTTTTGTGGGATTCTTGAGGTAATGTGTCTTGGCATCATTTCTCCCTTTTCTATTTAGTTTCTCTTATGTGTATATGTGCCAACATCTACTTCTTTCTTCATAACTAAATGAATCAAGATAAATAGGTGGAATCCATTGATATTCAGTGCTCTGCCTTGAGTATACATTTAGTTTTTAATGTTTTCTACTGTTTGAAGAGGACTCATGAACCTTGCATGCCATCTCCAACTCCTCACTGGTCTTAGACTTACCATCAAATCCAATTCAAAGTGCCAAAACACCTGCCTACCTCGCCCCACAGAAACTCTTATAAATCTGAGTTGATTTCATAGACCCAACGTTGCCTTCCTCATTTCATCCAGCAGCTAACCATCAAAATCAAACAAAATCTTTAGACCTAATATACCTAGCCTAAAATCAACATTTATTTTCAGTCATCTCAAGCCCTAGTTGCCATATTCTAGTTGAGATTAACAAGGAGAGAGCCCTCTCCAACCTGGTAGTGCTAGCTACCAGGTTAAGTGTGGTTTGATGTTACCCTAGACCTACCTTTCTCCAGCCTGAGGTAGATTTAGGCACTAACACTCTGTGTGACTGACCCTACTTCTCTCTGTCTCGAAAATATAGAGTTCGGCCCAGAAAGAACATTGAAAATCAATCCATCCCTATCTGCTTCCTAGGAGAAGGAGTTATGCAGCCTACTGAGAAAACATCTAGATGCCTTCACCTAGAGTTATAAGGATATGAAGGGAGTGCACCCTTCAATATGTACTCATCATATATACATCAAGGAATATTTCAAACCAGGTAGCCTCAAAGGAGGATGAATCCAGCACTTAAATATATTGTTAAGGAAGAACTGCAGAAATTGCTTGATGGAGGATTCATTTATCCCATCTCTGATAGTGAATGGGTCTCTCCTTTGGTGTTAGCGCCAAAGCAAAATGGTAAGTGGAGAATTTGTGTCAACTATCAGGAACTTATCAAAGCCATTAAAAAGGATATTTTCCTTTACCTTTCATAGATCAAGTGTTAGACGGTCTAGCAAGGAAAAAGTTTTTCTCTTCCCTAGATGGGTTTAGTGGGTATAATCAGATTCAAATCAGCCTAGAAGACCAAGATAAGACCACTTTCACTTGTCCTTGGGGTACCTTTGCATATCGGGTCCTTCCTTTTGGTTTTTGCAATGCTCCAACCACTTTCCAAAGTGTGGTATTTAGTATATTTTCTGAACTGGTTTATGATGCAGTAGAAATATACCTGGATGATTTTACTCCTTATGGCTCTGACTTTTAGGAAGCTTTATCTAATCTAGGAAAAGTTCTAGATAAGTGTATTGAAATGAACCTGTCCCTTAGTCCAGAAAAATGTGAAATTTTTATGACTGAAGGGACCATGCTAGGTCATGCAATATCTCAACAAGGACTGTAGGTGGACCCCAACAAAATTGCCATCACACAAAGGGTCCCACCTCCTCAAAAGGTGAGAGATGTCAGAAGTTTCCTAGGCTTAGCTAGATATTACAAGAGATTCATAAAGACTTTAGCAAGATAGCCTCTCCTTTGTTTGGCCTCCTAGGTAAAGATGTTGAGTTCATATGGTTCGAAAACTGTCAAGAAACCCTAGATACCTTGAAGAGCAAGCTAGTGACTGCCCCAATTCTCAGAGGCCCAAACTGGGCCCTGCCCCTTCACATTCACACAGATGCCTCGAACAAAGTGATAGGAGCAGCCTTAGGACAAAATGATGGAAAGTTACCTTATGCCATATACTTTATAAGGAAAAACTTGTTAAAGGCATAGCTAAACTATATAGTGACCAAGAAGGAACTCCTAGCTGTCGTGCATTCCTTAAACAAATTTCGACATTATATCACAGGCTATCAAACCTTTGTGCACATTGATCATGCTACAAGTAGATATTTAATGAACCAACCATATTTAAATGCTCACATTATTAGATGGTTGCTTTTACTGCAGCAGTTTGAGCTAACCATTATTGATAAGCTTGTTAAAGAAAATGTTGTTGTTGACTTTTTGTCTAGAGTAAATTTGCCTGTAGGTGAAGAAGGAATGGTGGATGACCAAATTCCAGATGAACACCTATTTTCTATATCAGTACTCTCTCCATGGTTTTTTGATATAGCAAACTACTTGGTTTCAGCACAGTTCCCACCACACCTATCCTCAAAAGAGAAGAGAGTGATAGTAAGGAAAAGTTCCCCTTTCACTTGGATTGGAGGCAATCTCTTCAAACTTTGCCTAGAGCATATCTTGAGAAGATGTGTCAGGGAGGAGGAAGTCTTTGACATCCTCTTGACCTATCATGACGGGCCTTATGGAGGTCATTTTGCAGCAAAAAGAATCGCCTTCAAGATATTGCAAGTAAGCTACTACTGGCCCACTCTTCATCAGGATGTGAGGAGATACACGAGCCAATGTGATCGGTGTCAGAGGATGGGGAAACCCACTCCAAAGGGAAATTCCCATGCAACCTCAGGTGACCTTTGAGCCATTTGAGAAGTGGGACATGGACTTTGTGGGGCCTATCAACCCCCCTTCAAAGTAGAAGTAGTACATCATTGCGTGCACTAACTACCTAACAAAGTGGGTAGAGACAAAAGCAATCAAAGCAGTGATAGAGGAAAGAGTAGGTGAGTTTTTGAGGGAAAACATATTCTACAAGTTCAGGTATCTGAGAGAGTTGGTCACAAAACAAGGTAGTCAGTTCACTTCCAGTGTGATTGAAGACCTGCTCACACATCATAATATCAAGCATAGGACTTCCACCCCTTACCATCCACAAGCCAATGGCAAGTAGAAGTCACTAACAGAGCATTGGAAGGGATCCTAACTAAGGTAGTGAGCAGCAACAAAAAAGACTGGGCGAATAGATTAGTTGAGGCCACTTGGGCCTACAACACAACATGGAATACCACCACCGGGTTCACACCCTATGAACTGGTCTGTGGAAAGAAGGCTTTTCTGTCAATAGAGTTTGAATTCAATACCCTAAGGATGACAGCTCAGCTAGACCTAGACCTTAGCCATGCATAAAAGGAGAGATTAC
Source organism: Pinus taeda (assembly GCA_000404065.3). Lineage (NCBI taxonomy): Eukaryota > Viridiplantae > Streptophyta > Pinopsida > Pinales > Pinaceae > Pinus > Pinus taeda. Next base: position 226,433 of record APFE030084072.1, read on the forward strand.
TTCAGCTCAATGGATTGGATGAATACAGATTGCAAGTCCTTCTCCATACAGAGGTAGTTCAGCTTCAGAGAAAGATATGGCATGACAAAAATATCAGGGAGAAGCAATTCCAAGAGGCAGATTGGGCACTACTCTATGATTCAAGATACAAGGATTTCAAAGGCATTTTGAGGACAATATGGTTGGGACCCTACGCTGTGGAGAAATACAATGACAATGGTTCAGTTCTAATTAGAACCATTGATGATGAAGCCATCCCCATGCTTGTCAATGGACATCGATTAAAAGTCTACAAGAAACCCCTCTCCAAGCAAGAGTTTATTGAATATTTGAATAAAATAGTGATGGTAGTGGAGCATTTCCTAGCTCCCACTTCACCCACTCACTGAAGAAAAAAGAAAAATAAGGACTCAAGTGAAAACCTCCATGAGGCATTTGGGTTCCACCATTGGGTTGAAAACCTCTCCTGAGGCAGCCCAGTGATATGAAAAAAAGAGAGAAAAAGAGAAGGAATAAGATCCCCGGGTGAAAACCTCCCTTTGGGGCACCCTGGGTAGGCAATTATGGTGAAAACCTATCTGAGGCACCCTATTTGTTTTCAAACAAAAAAAAAAGAGAAGAAAAAATGAATTTTTATTGCATTGCAAGCTTGTAGGAGGATTACAAGGAGCAGAAGAAAGTGCCAAGGGGACCCTGACATTCACACCAACATCCATCTCATTTCCTCCACACCTTCCTCCATCATTTTTGGCATCTCTTTCACCCCACTGTACCTTTTCTTTCAAAACTGTGTTTTCTACAAGAGGCTTTATGTTTTCTACAGGAGGCTCCTATAGGAATTATAGAGAACCAAAAGTTTCTACAGGAGGAATTTTGAGGGAAAATAATAGCTTCATGAGGAACCTATAATCATCTTACCATCATTTCCAAGCCTGCATCACACTCCAAGGATCATTATTTTTTTCCCTGTCCAAGAAAAAAACATAGAAAAACAGTTTTCAGTTCTGAAAAAAAATAAAAAAGAGGAAAAGGCACCATTAACCTTACTTGAAGCTTACCTACTGTCCCTCCATCTTTATCTACACCTCTGGCATCATTCTCAAGCTCCAAACACAGGGAAAAGCTGAAGTTTCAAGGGGAGAAGCAGTTACAAGAGCTCTTGTAAGAATTCCTATAGCAATTGATCCCATAGAAGTCCAGCACCAACATCAAAAGAGTGCATATTTGTAGGTTGAAAAGGCACATGCAGCTCAGCTCCATCTTTGGAGGAACCTGCAAAAGCACAACACACACATCAACAAGCAGAGACAACATGCATGAAGGAAAATGAAGGCATGTAGCAGAGAAAGCCACATCACCTCACAGCAAATACACTAAGATCGCAGGTAAGTAACTAAATCACTCCTATATCTACATTTGTGTAATTAGAAATCATACGAAGGCAATGAGATGGTTGAAATCGAAAGGTGGCCAGTTAACTTGGCCACCTTCATGTAGTTGACTCCACTTCACCAAGATGTCACCCACACGTGCGCATAGTCAACTCAAGCAAAATATTCCAAGGATAGGTAGTGGGAGGAAGAGTTAACTCCGATGCAATAATGAGGGATGATTACGAGGAGGGGCCATGATGACCAAGAAGGTGGGAACCAACGGTCCTAATTCAGGCAATGTACACCTTGCCAGCTCAACACTCATAACTAAAAATATCCATAAAAGGTAATGATCACTCCTCCCCACGCATTGTCACCACCTTTTCTTCATTTTCTCCTCGTAACTCAACCACAAAGCAATCTTCTTGTGCCCTCACAACCTCATAACCACCATCCTCCATCGATTTCCTCTGTATTGCTACTCTCAACCTTTTTTATAGGAGAAACTACAAGAAATCTACAGGAGCACCTATATGAAATCTACAGGAGGGACAACGAGCTTCTACATGAGGGGCAGTGAGTCATTTTGAAGGGAGAAACCACAATTTTTGGCACGAATTTTAGTCTGAATAGGTAGGGTTCATGAATGCCCCCTGTTGAATATCAATATATGAAGGAAGTGGTCTCAATTTGAGGGTGAAATAAGTGTTTAGGAGGGTAAAAATACATAAAAGGAATTTTTGGTTTTTTTTTTTTTTTAAACAAAGTCTCCTTTGCTTCTCTGTTTTTCTCAAAATTCTTTATCTCCACCTCCATATTTTGTTTTTCAAAAGAAGTACAAGTAGTATGGCAGGGGGTTTATGAGAAAAGAGCCCACTAACTCCACTAGGCTCCATGCACATCCTCAAGTGGTGGAAATATTTACAAGGGAAAACTGGATGAACTTCTTTGAGAAGTTTAGAGGGTTTGATGATGAAATTTCCCAATAATTTGCTCTCTCTCTAGTCCCTCACATAAGAAATCATGCTACTATAACCATTAGAGGCCTCTCCATTGAAATAACCCTTGAATTCATCAGTAGGGTCACTACCCTTCCTCTTGGGCTGCCTTGGAGTAAAGATGAGAAACCAATTGGCCAGGCTACCAAGAAGAAAATTTTCCAAGATAATGAAACCCCTGTTGAAGACAAAAATGGAATTAGGAGGGCTAGTATACCATATCCTGGGATGAAGTTAGCTACCAAGTGATCAAATAAATCTCTTGTGAGGGGAGGCACAACATTATCTATGGATATCATTTCAAAATCCTCCATGACTTGAGATATGGCATGGATACCCCAACATCTCAAAAGCTCATTATCCCTTACTTTCTTCTTCAGTCCCTCATTGACTTTAGCACCAAGGTACAAGCACGAAATTCATAGTAGTTAGTTGACCATGGCTTAATCAAAATCCTAGTAGTGGAAGCCCTCCATACCTTTACACTCCCTATAGCATGGGAAGTTTTCTGAAATATGACAGCTGAGGATGACATAAAGGCGTTAACCTATGATGTTAGTCCTGCTATCAATGAGGATGAAGAATAGAAAGGAGAAGAAGATGAAGCTAGTGGTAACATAGCAAAGCAAGAAAGGAAGGAGGAAAGAAAAGAAACAGAGGAGGTAAAAGTTGAAGAGATAGAAAAAGAGACAGAAGAGGGAGAAAAGAAGGAAGAGAGGGCAGAGCAAGGAGAATAGTCCCCTGAAACTTTGGAAAGAGAAGCAGCAGCTGCCCTCACGGCCCTCAGTACACCAATCAAGCAGAAGTAGAAGAGGAAAACAAAAACCTCTATGTATTTCTGGGAAAGGAAGAGGACAAGAATTAAAATAGGCAAACCTCAACCCTCCTCAAAAGTTCCCATTACCATTGAAAATTCACCATCTGCCAAGGTGAAAGAATCTCCTTCCAAGACATCCATTACCTATGAAAGGGGGACTCTAAGATATTCTACATGGAAGGGAAAGGCAACACTACAGGACCCAAAACTAGACCTACAGGAAGCTGAAATAGTCCTACAGGAAACCCAAAAGCTTGGGAAAAAGATAGGGGGATAGCCAAAGGTGAAAGAGGAAGCGCAAGAGCTACAAGAACCTGACTCCCATCCTAGTATTGCCTCCTATTACAATCTACTTGACGGAAGCAATATAATCCCATAGAAATTTGCAATTCCAATGTTTTTTGAATTGGAGAAAGAGAGAGTGAGAACACATAGGTGGATGCAAATATCCAAGTCCAAAGGAGTTGAGGATATTGGCCACATGGAAAACAAACTTAGGGAAATGGGCAGAGAATTGAGTTCTCTCAGAGACAGAGAAGCCATTACAAGAAGCCACCTTGAAAATGAGAATGAATTACTAAGGAGGCAGTTGCAAGTGAAAGAGACTCAGTTGGCATACATGGTCAGCTTATCCATGGAAGCATTACAATGTAGAACACCAGCCAAATCTTATGGCCTCTATCTGAAGGATAAATGGCTTCAGTTCCAAATAAAAACTTTGGCACAAAGAGGCATAATGCCTTTCCAATACTACAAACAGTTCATGGATTTTTGCGACCAAAGCACCTCAAAGGATAAAGCAAATATGGCAGAGTTCTACCTACACAACATGGCCCTCAGAGACATGAATGTGTGGGACCCCAACGCCAAGCTAGGGGATCTGCAATTAATGTCCATGGCCTCATGGATGAACCATGAAGAATCGGGGGTAGCAAAAATGAAAAGATTATTGATAAAATAGCATAATGAACCATTAATGATAAGAGTTGATCCATAAGATCCTATGGCACTCATTAGCACACACAACCTGCTTGCCAATGACCCTCATATTGCCCCTAAATATCTAGCCAATCAAGCACAAGCCATTGCACACTTGAAGATATGCAAAGGCTATTTGGGGATGACTGTGTGCATGTATGCATGAGAAGATGGAACACCCTACCCCACAACTTGTAGATCAAAGAATACCATTCCCCAATGAGGTTGAGGGAGGCATTGAAAAGAGTGCCAATGTACAAGCACTCCATGCAAAGGCTAAAGGTCAACTGGATTGGCCTCAAACTGAGTCCTCCACTCCTATTAGGCATGATAGAAGGCAGAAGAGAAGAAGAAGGTAAGGATCAATGGAAGGACATAGACAAAACAACAAGATTTTATGGAGAACATGAGTAGACCACATCAGAAGCCTGGAATGCTAGGGAGGCCACTAGGGCCATAAAAGATGAACAGATTGACTAGGTTGCTCAGAGGATGAGAAACACCTTCAGTAGGGGGTGATGATGAGCCTCATAAATGGGTAATTATATGGGCTCATTTTACCTCCTAACATAGTCAAACCAACCATTCTCTTAGCTTATTGTATGATTTTCTAATTATATTTATGCTTATAGGGTGAGTTGAGTTAGTTATTATTCCATGTGGTCTAACATGTATTTAATGCATATTATTGATGGATTTCAAGGTCAAAGTCAAGGATATAGTGGCCAAACTATAGAAATAACTCGAAATAGATAGATGAAAGGACTTATAGGATGGAATCCCCCTCATTTATTGCTCCTCACTTCAAATTCCCCTTCATTCAGCTCAGAGTACAAGCAGCCAAATCATGCACTAGAAGGCAGCCGAGCAAGTGGAAGATGATTGAGAGTTATCTCCAGTTTTGGGAGCCAAGCCTCCCTGATTTTAAGGAAGCTATTGGTAGATTTAAATGTATAAGTAGAGAGGCCTAGGGCCTCACTATGGTCAGATTTTTTTTGCTTGTGTAAACTGTGCTCATATTTTGAGCTTATTATTTTGTGACAATTTCATGTAATCTTTCTATTTTTTGATAATGAAGATGGAATCATTTTTGAGTTAGCATTGACCTTAGAGGGTTGAAGCTCTTGGGTTAGGGCCCAATCCAAGTAGCCAAGTTTCTCTTTACTTGTATTTGTATGATTTACTTTAGTTGCTAGATTAGTTTGTTGTTAGATGTATTTTCCTTATGGTTAAGAATAGGTTGCTTTTGATGATTTAGTAGTTTGCTTCCATTTGTGCTTTCTATAGTAGATTAAACCATGATCATAAAAGATTAAAAAGGCTAGCAATAGTACCTTGGCCTCTCTTCCTCCCTCTAGGACCATGATTTGAGGCAAAGACTCTCTTGCTGCCCCTAAAACACAGGTTTTCCTCATTCCTAGGACTTCTAGTGTTTGCAGCGCTTTAGTAGGTTGATAGTCCAGTTTTTCTTTGCTTTAGATATCCTTTATCACGTTCATTTCCTTATTTGCAATAGTCATCTTTCATGATTTCCTTTCTTGTAGCATTTCTCAGCATTTTCTTTCATACATCATAGTTTAGACCATTTTTATGCAAAACTCTGTTTTCCTAGGATGCACTCATCTCATTTGCTGCTTGATTTTCTTGGTTGAATATCAGTTTCTATGCAGCAGATCTCTTCCAGAAGTAGGCTAGCTTACCAGCAATCACACCCTCCATCTGACCCATGCCCTATAGATCTCCCAAACCTCATCTCAATTCTATCTTAGTTTCCTTTATTTTCCATAGAAAATTTTCCTCTCTCCTTGAGCAAACCCAATCATCTTTCTCTCTCTTGGTGGTTCATGGTAGACCTTAGGTACCCTAACACCTCATCCCAACCTTCATTCACATTTTTCACCCACTCTCACACCCTCAAAATAGCGAAAATTTCTCTCGGCCTCCTCCTGTAGGCCTCTTGTAGTTTTCTTGTTTTCCTCCTCTAATCTCCCTATGTCCTCCTGTAGTTTTTCTTGTAGGCTTTCTTTTGAAGTCCAAGTGTGGGAAAAGCCTCTAGAAGGCCACCTAAGACCTCCTAGGACCCATTCTACATCCTCCCAAGCTCCAAAACCGCCCTCTAACGCCCCCTGTTCCTTGCCACACTCACACACAATAAATTAGATGCATGATTAAATTCACATAAAAACACATAAAAATTCAAAAATATGTTTTTCTACTTATTTACTTCCAGAAATAACATGGTTAGATGTTATTTACTTCCTTGAGTAGGTAATGGCATTTCTTTCATTGTTTTCATAGTGTTTTTTGCGGATGTAGAATTAGCTTGTTAATTAGGCTTTACTAGGTTTTGCTTTACATTCCAGTCTTTCTCCTTTCTACAATAGCATCTGTAGAGTAATATTTCTTTGCTTTCATCACACCTAGAGCTTCTTCTGAAATCTATAGAAGTTGTCTTGAGCTCCTAGTGGTCTTGCACCAGCTGACCAAGTGACAACCTCCAGTGAGAACCAGTACTTGTGCATACAACACCGACGCTTCAAGTTTGTTACGAACTACCGGGTTGATAATAGTAAAGTTGGAAGCCCAAGAGTTGTAGCATTCTTGCTGCAATACTGGTGCTCACTAGCTATGTCAATAGATTCCCTGTGGTTTGTTGACATTGCTAATTACTTGGTTACTGGGAAAACACCATCCCACTTGTCTGCTTGTGAAAAGAAGAGTATTGTTCAGAAAAGTGTTGTATATTCCCGGATTCAAGGAGATCTCTTTTACACTGGTCTAGATCTGATTATCTGTAGGTGTGTAAGAGAAGAGGAAGTGTTTGACATCTTGAAATCTACTCATGATGAACCTTTTGGAGGCCACTTCGTTGATAAGCGGACTGCATATAAAGTATTGCGTGATGGTTACTATTGGCCCTCCTTGTTTAAGGATGCCAAACAGTATGTCAAACATTGTGATAGTTGTTAGTGAATGGACGAGCCTAATCAAACCAATGAAATTCCTTTATGCCATCAAGTTATGATTGAGCCATTTGAAAAATGGGCTATTGATTTTACAGGGCCAATAAATCCTACATCATTAAGTAAAAAGAATATCTTGGTTTGTACAGATTTTGTTAAAAAATGGGTAGAAGCTAAAGCTGTTTCTTTTGGTACAGAAAAAATTGTTGTTGATTTTCTTTTTACTGAAATCTTTACTAGATTTGATGTGCCTAGAGAAATTTCTTCTGACAATGGTCCGCACTTTATTTCTAATCTGGTACACAGTGTGATGGAGAAATATAAGATTTGGCACAGGAAATCCACGCCTTATCACCCGCAAGCAAATGGCCAAGTGGAATCCACGAACAAAGTGATCAAGTCCATTCTTACAAAGACATTTAATATGCATCAGAAGGACTGGGCTAAATGATTACTAGAGACTTTGTGGGCATACAGAACCACTTGGAGAAATAGCACGGGACATACACCATATGAGATAGTATATGGCCAACAGGTTATGTTACCAATTGAATTCCAGATCAAAACTTTTAGAACTGCAATTCAGTTAGGACTAGATCACTCTGAGGCACAACGACAATGTATTCTCCAATTAAATGAGTTAGATGAATTTCGTAGGGATGTTGTTCAACGGAACATACTAATTCAACAGCAATGTAAAAGGTGGCATGACAAGTCTATTTAGAAAAAGCAGTTCCAACCAGGTGATTGGACACTTCTTTATGATTCTAGATTTAAAATCTTTAAAGGGAAATTCCATACACATTGGATGGGACCTTATGAAGTGATCCGAGTATTTGAGAATGGAGTAGTAGAATTTAAAACTATTGATGGACAAGATTCAGTATTCTTGGTAAATGGACACAAGTTAAAGAAGTATTTTCAACCACCTAGCAAGAAAGATTTTACACAAAAAGTCCAACAATAATTTGGGACTGTAGTGGTGAATGGTAATACTAACCTTTTGAAAACATGAATTCTCTTTCTTCTTAATAAAAATAAAAAATATATATATAAAGAATAATAAGGAAAAAAAGTAAAGAAAAAATATTTTTCTATAATTATGAAAATCAGTTCGCTAACATGATTGCAGAAGGATCAACCTGAAAACCAGCTTGCTGGCATGAAGATAAAAAGTCTTTAATAAAAAGAAAATGTGGTTTGATCTTTAGATATGCTAGCTACCACCAGGTAAAAGCAGGTTTAGAAGAACCAATCTTGATACAATTGGGGTAATTAGCATGTTGAAAATGGCAACAAGAAATGCTAAAAATAGAAGTGCTTAAAACATCACTGCTATAAATAGTAGTTTGGGTACTAGTGCTAGATTGGGCAACAGGGAATGAAAAATGGAAGTGCTAAAAATAGCATTCTATTTTTATCAGTTTAGGATGGATTCTTATTTTAGTCAGTCCCTAGACTAAAAATAGGAGGTAAAATTTGAATTTGATATTAACAACAATTTGTAAATTAATTAATTAATTCATCTTGAGTTAATTATTTAAGGAAAATCAAAATTGAAGTCTATGTGGGGACATGCAACAATTTATTATTAATTGAGGAATTTATCCATCAGTTAAAGAGATAAGGATGAGTTGTAATACTGAGTTGTAATTAGTTGGCTCAGTTAACTGAGTCAAGTCCAGTTAGATTAACTTAACAGTTTGTTAAATTAATGAGAGTTCAGTTAGTTAATGCTTGAATTCTTGCATGCATGTAACTACTGTATTTTAGATAACTGAGTATTCACTCATGGATAACTCATGCATGTCAGTTCTAATAGACAGCCAGTTGAGATCAGAGAAGGGACAGTGTACTATCAGTTGGATGAATATTTTTCCTATAAAGGAAGTTCATCCATGATGAGGATTTATCTCCTTCAGGACTGCGTAGTTGGATCAGAGGTTAGTGAGTGTGTGAAGAGGCCAATTCACACAAGTGGTTTCACTAGACCCCAATCAGAATTGCGCAAATAAATATGAGGCTTGAAGGGTAGACTAGAGGTTAGATAAAGGCCTTTGACTGTCTATGAGCAGCATAGGTATTGCAGAGAAAGCAATATAGATTTTGAGTTGATTCTTTTTGTAATACTGGCTATATTTCCACTTGTATGATAATACAGAGATGGGGTTTTAGGCTAAGGCTTTCCTCGGATAGATTCTTCTGTGTTATGTGTGATTGATTCCTTCTTATCAGTTATATGTGTTCTTATTGACGTTGCTCATGTTTGATTAAGCTTCCGCTAAATTGGTTGTAGAAGTAGATCAAGTATTTTTCTTTAGTATATTGCATTATTAGGTGATCTACAGGTGGGAATTTCTACATGGTATCAGAGCACGAGCAATCAAGGAAGAACAATATACAAGAAGGGAGAATTTGAAGTTTGTGGTTTCTGAATATTGAATTGAGTTCTTATCACATGTATTTCACCGATCGCGTTCAATGGTTTGAGACTCGAATATGCCCTTGATGGCAGTTCGAATTATATAGACTGGAAGGATTGCATGGAGGCAGTATTAGAAGAAAACAGTCTAAAAGACTTCATTGATCAAGAAGTCCATAAGTTGACTGATGCTACTCAACTGGCGGAATAGAAAAAGTGTGTGGCTAGAGCAAGGATAATCCTACTAGAGGGAGTTCGATATCACATTGTCTCGAGCCTCCATGGGAAGGAGACTCCATTTTCAATGTGGAAAACATTGAAAGATCTTTATCAGAATAGTAGTGATCAGAGGAAGCTGGCATTGGAGGAAGAACTTCGAAAGATCAAGTGTGAAAAGGGTGACATGATCTCTATGTATCTAAACAAGCTCACCTCATGCAAGGATGAGCTTGGAAGTGTAGGGATTGTGACAGTTGATGATGACATGGTGATTCTTACACTCCTCGGTCTTCCTAAGAGCTGGCATAGCTACCAAGAATTGGTTAATGGAAGAGAGAAACGTCTAGATTGGGAATGACTTTGGTCGGATTTGAAGTAGGGGGAGATAACAAGAAGCACCAGAGATGGTTCTTCATCCATGGAGGATGAAGAAAACTATGCCTTAGCGAGTAAGGCGAAGAAGGGAAAGGAGAAGGTTTCTCTTTCTGAATCCAGTTCTTCCCATGGTGGGAAGAATTTTGACAAATTGAAAGTGCGATGCTTTTGTTTTCATGACATGGGCCATTTTGCTACAAATTGTCCACAGAGGAAATCCAAGAAGGGATTCGGGGAAGGATCTGAAGGTGAGGCACTTGATTCACAGTTCAAGTTGATTTCAAACTCTTCACATGCATGGTTTCATCCATGGTGGGAAGTGGTTGGTTTCTTGATGGTGTAGCTTCTTTCCACATGATCGACGACAAGAGTTTGTTTAGCACTTTAGAGGAGAAAGAGCTCTAGATACTTATAGCGATGGGTATTGATGAAAAGTACAGTGTCTCAAGTATAAGCATAGTTCTTTTTTAGAGGGAGCATGGAGCTCGCCTTACCTTGATCGATGTCAAGTATGTACCAGGAATGAAGAGAAACTTGGTGTCAATTACGATGGTGGAAGATAGAGGCTATGATGTAGTCTTCAGTAAGGGAAAGGTTTTCCTTAGACACATCATCACTACATAGGTGAAGTAAATCAGTTCACGGGTCAAGAACCTATATGCTCTTGAGGTTCAAGATGCATGCAAAGCCTTGAGTAGGAAGGCAGCTGATGGAGACTTGGTGGTTGAGAGGGAGAGTACATTACCTCTCAACATGCAGTGCCAGAAGAAGTCTAAGACGATTGTGGAGGAGCCACGATTGCTGAAACAGCTTCAGGAGGTTGTGGAGTAGCCACAAATAGAGAAGCTAAGAGGAGATCGAGTAGAGACATCTACTCATGCAGAGACATCTGGTAGGGAGAAACTTTGAGCCAGGAGGGTAGAGGGATCACATGCACCCATACCTCTAAGTAGGAGGTGGGGTGATGTGGAGTGATCATCCCAAGGAGGAGAGGCAGGATCCTTGAGGTACCCAACCTCTTTGATTCGACTTTTCTATAGGAGCCCCAATGAGGAGTAGCAAGAATGACTATTTGGGTATAGACAGATGCAGATGGAGTGGAAGAGAGAGCTACAGTGCAGGAATCCTGAGACAATGCAGAGCTAGCAGGCTGCAGCAATGTGAGAGGCACAAGTTTGTTGCACTAGTGTAAGATGGCACAAAGAGGTGTGCAACAGTGCGAGATGCATGGATATGTTGCAGTACTGGAGAGGTCAGAGAGGGAGCACTTGTCGGTAGCAGGTAGAGCTTCAACATCAAAGTATGTTTCTAGCCCAACGGAGAGGTCAGTTGGGAGTTGTTTTTTGTTCCAAGAGTTGTTGGAGCAACCACACTTGGTAGAAGTGTTGCATGCAGAACTTTCCGAAGGTACAAGATCGGGTTCGAGAGAAAATCCTTTCTTGTTGAGAGGGAGTGTTGAAATGGTAGCAAGAAATGCTAAAAATAGAAGTGATAAAAATAGCACTGCTATAAATAGCAGTTTGGGTACCAGTGCTAGATTGGGCAATAGGGAATGAAAAATGGAAGTGATAAAAATATCATTTTATTTTTAACAGTTCAGGATGGATTCCTATTTTAGTCAGTCCCTGGACTAAAGATAGGAAGTAAAATTCAAATTTGATATTAATAGTAGTTTGAAAATTAATTAATTAATTCATCTTGAGTTAATTAGTTAAGGAAAATCAAACTTGAAGTCTATGTGGGGACATGCAACAGTTTATCTATTAATTGAGGAATTTATCCATCAGTTAAAGAGATAAGGATGAGTTGTAATATTGAATTGTAATTATTTGGCTCAGTTAACTGAGTCAAGTCCAATTAGATTAATTTAACAGTTTGTCAAATTAATGAGAATTCAGTTAGTTAATGCTTGCATGTATGTAACTACTGTATTTCAGATAACTGAGTACTCACTCATGGATAACTCATGCATGTCAGTTTAGACAGAGACCCAGTTTAGATCAGAGAAGGGACAATGTACTATTAGTTGGATGAATATTTTTCCTATAAAAGAAGCTCATCCATGATGAGGATTTATCTCCTTCAGGACTGCATATTTGGATCATAGGTTAGTGAGTGTGTGAAGAGGTCAATTCACACAAGTGGTTGCACTAGACTCCAATCAAAATTGCGCAAAGAAATAGGAGGCTTGGAGGGTAGACCAAAGGTTAGATAGAGGCCTTTAACTGTCTATGAGCAACAAAGGTATTGTAGAGACAACATGATAGTTTTTGAGCTGATTCTTTTTGTAATAATGGCTATATTTCCACTTGTATGATAATACAGAGATGAGGTTTTAGGTTGAGGCTTTCCCCGGATAAATTCTTCTTTGTTATGTGTGATTGATTCCTTCTTATCAATTATATGGTTCTTATTGATGTTGCTCATGTTCAATTGAGCTTCTACTAAATTGGTTGTAGAAGTAGATCAAGTATTTTGCTTTAGTATATTGCATTATTAGGTGATCTACAGGTGGGAATTTCTACATAGCATGGAAATTTTACTCAAGTAACGCTCAATTTTCGCTGCAGTTATTTTTCTTACACCAATGCAAGCAGAACTTCCAGAAATTTTTTTGCCTTTCTTCATATTCCACTTTCGTAATATTCCCTTAGTTTTCTTCTTTAATCCAAGAATGATTAACCTTCCCACATTCTTCTAAATTTACCCTATCTGCTTCGAAGAAATCCCACTTTACCCTCGATTTTTTTTTTCTTTTCCCTATCCCACTTCTATTTATTCCCTCTTTGTACTATTTCTAGAATCCTTGTAACATAATTCCTTCCCATTCTAAAAATTCCCCTTTCCCACTTCTTTATTCCCTCATGAATTTATTGCAGGATCTCGCACAAAGAGCAAAAGGATATGCTCTGAAGCATCAAGAAAGGGAAAACAAATTTTCAGTATAAGTTGAGGAAGTCATGTGAAAATCCAACCTACATTTTATCTAAATTCTTTGTTTTAGATATTATGCTTGCACTAGTGCAAGAATGTTGTCCTATATGATAAAATAAGCAGAAGGGTACCAGCAGAATAGTATGATTTAAGCGGTGCAAGCAGATCAGTGCAAACATGCACCTCGTCAGCAACATAGTACAAGTTATTTTTATAGCATATGGCATATGAAAGTGGTCATCATGAAATTTATATGAAGTCCTTTCATTTAACTGACTAAGTACTTATGCTATCATACTAACTAGGAGAAATTATTTAAAAGTACAAGGTGTTTTTTAAGTTAGAAATCATGATCTTTTTTAATAAATGCTAAGTTACTTCCTTGAATTATAAAGGAATGTAGGAATATTTTAACTACTGCTTGGACATGATTACCCCTCTCCGCCATAATCCTAATCATCCTTCACTCATAATTATTACCTCACCTAGTCGTTAAACCGTCGCTACAAGTACCAATCCAACCTGACCTCAAAAATGACATTCATCTACGGAAAATGAACTGGTGATCTGATGGAAAGTATGGTGGACAATTAGATTTATATCTATAAGGACTAATTTCCTCGGTATTGCATCTAAAATTTTAGGACTCGACTATTCATAGCCATTAAGCAACAATGTCGCTTGTTTGGAATGAGCCCCTATCTCTCAGCAAAATAGAGCAGACCGCTCAGTATCACAATAGTCTTGCACTATTGTGAGACTCGGGTTTCTCCCATTTCTACAAAAGTTTGAGGGGTATGATAGGGAAGTGGCTCTATAGTTCACAAGGAGTTTCAGGAATGGCCGAGTGAGAATTGGGCCTCTCAAATTCAAAGTCACAGAGGAATTCATAGCATTAGCGATAGGCTTAGAGAACACTAGAGAGCAATGGTTCAAGAACCAAAAGCTAGAAAGGAAACATTGGAAGCGTTTTGTTGTTGATAAAAAGATAGAGGTAGATTGGAAAATAGGAGTTCCACGCAATGCCCTGCTAGGTCAGTGGAAAGACCTCCTCTTCTTTTTACAAAAGTTTGTGACTTGCAAAGGAAGATATGCCCACACCTTGGTATATCACTTTAGGATGTTGCAACATTTTGAAGTTGGCCGGCATGTCTGGTGGAGGATGAATTTCCCTTATTTTCTGCTCAAAATCTTGGAGAAAATGGCTAAAATCGTACAAGACGGTAGGGCAAACCAGGTCAACACAAGGTTATACCATCACGACTTGATAAAAATCTTGGTCTTGAAATAGTTAGAAGAGAAAGGTATGACATGGGAAGCACTATTAAAACAGCTGCACAAAGGGACAACCGCTGGAAAGGGGATAGAGGACCCCGCTAGCACAACCAAGAGCCTGAGTAAAAATAAAAAGGGAAGTCCTTCTTGCACCAATGAAAAAAGTAAATGATCTAAACAAGCAGAGAAGGCTTCACCTTCAAAGGAAAAGACGACTAGCACACTAGTTGAAGAGACCACTTTGACCTCCGAAAAGGACAACTTGTTAGTCCTTGCAGACGCAACCAAGATTGTAGAGGTCAAGGACGATGCTCTATTGGCCAATTTTATTAAGAATCCTCAGAAAAAGAGTAGAGTCTCTAATGAAAGTAAAGAACCACAGTCCCCATAGGGCATGGAATCCCCTCTTGCACCAGTACAGGAAGAAGCACCAGTACAAGAACCAGAGAAAGAAGTTGAAGAAGAAGCAAGAGAATGAGAGGCAGGAGAAGAAGAATCAAAGGAGGAAGAATCGAAAGAAGAATAACTAGATGATGAAGAACCCACAGAAGAAGAAGAAGCAAAATCTGAAGAAGAAAAGGAAAAAACTGAAAAAGAAGAGGTAGACCCTATAGAAGATGAAGCAGAAAAAGAAGAAGAAGACGTGAAATTTAAAGAAGAAGCAGGAGAAGGAGAGGTGGGAGAAGAAGAATCAGAGGAGGAAGAACTTGAAGAAGAAGAACTGGAGGAGGAAGAACCAGAAGAAAAGGAACCAGAGGGAGAAGAGTTTCCTAATGTAACCATGGCAGATATGGAGGTCCCTGAGAAAGACACAGCTCCTGCTGAAACTGAAAAGGAGAAGGAATTGGTGATTCGTGATGCTTGGGTAATTGAGCAAGAACTTTAGGTACAAAATTTAGAGAAGCTTGTAGCCAAAGCATAGGAGGATGAAGAACAAAGAAGAGGAGAATTGACGTCAGAAATCTAGAAGAAGAAAAGGGAAGTTAAAGTCTGGAAGTACTGAGTTGCGCAATGTTTCAGGCGGCTTAAAAAGGTGACTAAGAAGTTAAAGAGTGCCAAAAAGAAGAAGTCTGAAACATTGCAGGTTGATGACAGTATGCCAGAGCAGGATTGAGCAGGGAGTGCTTAAAATTTTGAAGTTTTTTTTGCAGAGGTAAAGAGTTGTGTGAGGACACAATAGTTTAGGGATGGGAGGACATTAGCCCCCGAATTTGCTCCTTTTTGATGATTTACCATTGTTTTACTTCTCTTACACACCCTCATCTTGCACTAGTCCAAGAATGATGACATATTTCGCATGAACTTTATATTTCATATTTTTAACTTAACTTAGCATTAATTAATTATTTATTACGTGATTTATTGCTTATAATCACTCTTGCAAATTATTGATATCTCCAATGTTGTTTGATAGTCAAGTGCTTACCATGACTGCTAATCCTAGTGCAGGATCAGATCTCACACCAGTGCCAGCACAACGAATCTCTGCAGTAGATCTAGACCTCCTTGATCACCGCCTTGTTTTCGCCACTTCAGCCACAATAGTAGGTTAGATCTGAAGGTAGTCGAGCTCCAACTATGACAGCAAGGCAATCCAAAGGTAGCTGAGAGCGAAGTTATGAAGAATGAACAGTTGAACATTGGCTATGGCCAGTTTTGTTAAACTACCTAATTTTGAAGGCTGAAAACTAATTTCTGCATATTAGTTATGTAATCGGTTAAACGATCCTTTTGGCCTTCGACCAAGGATCTATATAATGTGGAATGTAAATAGGACGAGTCAGTCCTAATAAGTTTGTCTAGAATAGAGATATAACCAGGAAGGCGGTAACAAACTTGTATTTTTGTTATCGCCCAAATCTGGGCTGGATAGTGTGATCACGCATGTATTTGCCTCTATGAATTGATAAGAAAGGAGCTCCACCTTATTTTTTCATGACTTGTATTTTTGTTTAAAAATTGATGAATTGATAAAGTGTTGAGCAGCATTTCGATTTAAAAAAGGAAACTCGTTGGTTGGCTAGCGCCCAACCAACCTAACACGTTTACCCTATTTTCTGTTCTTGTAATTCATGTTTATACTGCTAAGTGTGATTTAATTTACAACACATGAATTCCTGTCTGAATGAAAGCAGGTCTACAGTGTGAAGTAGTTAGAATTTATTTTCCTGCATCTGCTTTTGATTTGGTTTTCCCCACCTAGTCCAAGCAGGGGAAATCATCCTGCACCAGTGCACATTGGTGTTCTATTGATTTCCCATAGTTTTGATTGATTTGGTTTTCCCTGCTTGGTCCAAGCAGGGGAAATCATCTTGCACCAATGCATGTTGGTGTGCTATTCATTTCCTATAGTTTTGGTTGACTTGGTTTTCCTTGCCTAGTCCAAGCAGGAGAAATCACCCTACACTAGTGCATGTTGTTGTGCTATTCACTTTATGAAATTCTATTTGATTGGTTTTCCCACCTGGTACAAGCAGGAGAAATGAACCTGCACCAGTGCATGTTGGTGTGATGCAGTAAGCCTTTTTAGTTTACTTCTAGCGGTTTTCTTGCTTTCATTAATACTTCATGACTAGATAAATTATAAGGATTGTTTCTTTATTTTCTTCACTCTATTAAAATAAGAAACATTCATTTTGATGTGTGCAATTTAATTTCATAACACTTGCAGTAGTTAAGATTTTATTTCTAGAATTAAATACTAAGTGTAAGAAGCTCTGACTTGGTGCAAGAACTAGTTTCTTGCCACGAGATCTGAGTGATTTGAACTTGAGAAAGTTCAAGCCCTTGGATGAAGGAAAACGCTTTTAAGACACACATCATTTATACCCCCTGCATAAACTTTTGTTCTTGCACTAGTGCAAGAAGACTGCACCAGTGCAAGATATAATAGTGCAAGAAGGAAATCTCTATAAAAGCAGGTTTGAAGGGCCCATCTGTTGAGACTGCTAAAGTGCCTCTGCTAAGGAAAAACACACACTCAGTAGTTAATCAATAGTCAGCTAGTGTGATTGCTCCTTTATCTTTAATCTCTTTTGCAAATGCATTCTTTCTTGTTCCAACCTTAGATTATTTTGATGGTTCAAGTTGCCCTTTTTCTTTCTTTAGTCTGATTTTGCAATATTTCCTTTAAAGAAAGTAGGGTTTGACTTTAGAAATATTCATACCATCTCTAGCATTGCCTGTGCTTCGTCTCTAAGTTTACAAATCCCCTGGGTTGAAAATTAAGTGTTGAGGAGTTTGCTTAAGTGCCATTCCTGCACCCAACAGGGATGACTTTGATCAAGTGCTACAAACACTAGAGAAGGTTTTGGAATGATGCATCGCTACTAGGCTGTGTTTAAGCAATGTCAAGTGTCACATGATGATTACAGAAGGCATAATCTTGAGACATTACATTTCTGCATAAGAGATATAGGTAGATCCAGCAAAGATATAGGTGATTCTCTTACTACCTACACCTTGTACTCAGACTGAGGTACGTAGCTTCCTTGGCTACACAGGCTATTATCGCATGTTTATATAAAAAAAAATCACAAATTGCCACACCTTTATATGCTTTAACTTCCATTGTTGACTTTAAATGGTCTAGCAAATGTGACATAGCTTTTACAAATTTAAATAAACTAGTTTCAATGACACCAGTATTATGCCATAAACAAATTTAGACATTATATAACTGCCTATCAAGTTTTTCTGTATACTACTCATTTTTCCATTAGGTACTTAGCTATCAACCTATTACAAATGGTCAAGTGACTTGTTGGTTATTGCTTTTGCAGGAGTTTGATATCACCATAAAAGATCGTCTAGGGAAGGAAAACCCAGTCACTGATTTTTTGTCTCGAGTTCCAAAGATAAATGATCAATTGGCAATGGGCGACCAATTTCTAGATGAACATTTGTTTTTTGTAGCAGTCAAAACGCCGTGGTATGTCGATGTAGCAAACTATAAGCTGCACAGGCACCTGACAGCAAGGGAAAGGAAACAGATTGTCTAGTGCAGTGCCTGGTTTTCTTGGATTGGCGGATACCTTTTTCATACAGGATCTGATATGTGTATATGAAGATGCATTCACGAGGATGAAATTTATGACATCTTGAACGCCTGCCATGACGAGTCCTACAAAGGACACTTTGCGGATCATAGAATAGGGCATAAGGTACTATAGATGGGCTATTATTGGCCCACTATTTTTAAATATGATAATAAATATGCCTAGGCTTGTGATAGCTACCAAAGGATGTGTCAGCTTGGTCAATCTGATGAAATGTCGCTATAGCCCAAATTGATTATAGAACCTTTTGAACAATGGGCATTGGAATTTGTTGGCCCATTTCATCCACCATCAAACCAAAAGACCTACATACTGGTTGCCACAGATTATGTAACGAAGTGGGTAGAAACAATAGATTTTCCAAGAGCTATAGAAGAAGTTGTAATTAATTTCCTATTCATGCTATTTGTGGTGTATGGTTTACCTTGGGAAGTGATAACAGATGGAGGAGGGAAATTTGTAGGACACAAGATTACAACCACTCTAAGGAACCACCACATCACACATAGAGTCACTTCCTCGTATCACCCATAGGTGAACGGGCAAGTTGAAAGCACCAATAAGGTCATCGAATCAATTTTAACTAAGATAGTCTCAACAAATTGGCAGGACTGGGCTACTAAACTGCCAGAGGCCTTGTGGGCCTATCGCAAAACTTGGAAAAATACTAGCGGATATTCTCCATACCAACTTGTATTTGGAAAGGAACCTATCTTTCCTGTTGAATTTGAAATAAAGACTCTAAGAACAACTCAAGAAGTGGGATTGGATTTGATAGAGGCCCAAACCAAACAAATTCAACAAATAAATGAATTGGATGAAGCTCGACTACTTTCTCTACAATGCACCGTAAATATTCAACAGCAAAGGGAAAAGTGGCACGGCAGTCTTATTAAAAAGAAGAAATTTCAAAAAGGAGATTGGGCACTCCTCTATGACCAGATTCCAAGACTTTCCGGGCAAGTTATAGACAAGGTGGCTTGGCCCTTATGAAATCCAAGAAGTGCATAACAATGGTACTCTCACTTTGACCACCATTGACTGATCTAGACATTCTTTCAAGGTGAATGGACATTGGGTGCGCCTTTATAACAAACCACTCACCAAGGAGTCCTTTTGTCAATAGATATGTGATGACCCCACTATGCCAAATTTTAGCTGTAGGGAGTGATGAGATGGAAGCTTTGCTCTCATAAAAATGTATCTTTCTTCAGTTGTAAATAATGTATATATTCTTTTACGGTTAGTTGCAATCTAGTTAGGCATCACCATGTAAATATGAGGATTTCTCTTGTTTTTGGGTGTGTTTAGTGATTGTTGTTCAATCATTTGAATGATTGTTATTCAATCAATTGAAAAACATTTTTTTTGTGTGTTTTGATGTTCAATCGATTGAATGATTGTTGTTCAATCAATTGAACAACACTTTTTGTGTTTGTTGTTCCATCGATTGAACGATAGTTGTTCAATCAATTGAACAACACTTTTTGTGTTTTATGTTCAATCAATCGAACGATTATTGTTCAATCAATTGAACAACACTTTTTTGTGTTTTGTTGTTCAATCAATTGAACAAGACTTTTGTGTTTGTTATTCAATCGAATGAACGATTATTGTTTAATCAATTGAACAACACTTTTTTGTGTTTTTTTGTTCAATCGATCGAACGATTGTTGTTCAATCAATTAAACAACACTTTTTTGTGTTTTGTTGTTCAATCGATTGAAAGATTGTTGTTCAATCAATTGAACAACATTTTTTTTGTTTGTTGTTCAATCAATTGAACAACACTTTTATGTGATTTTTTGTTCAATTGATCGAACGCTTGTTGTTAAATCAATTGAACAACACTTTTTGCGTTTTCTTGTTCAATCATTTGAATGTTTTTTGTTCAATCAATTGAACAACACTTATTTGTTTGTGTGTGTTTTTTTGTTCAATCAATTAAATGATTGTTGTTCAATCAATTGAACACTTTTTGTGTGTTTTGTTGTTCAATCATTTGAATGGTTGTTGTTTAATCAATTGAACAACACCTTTTTTGTGTTTTATTTTTCAAATCGATTGAACGATTGTCATTCAATCAATTGAATGACTGTTGTTCAATCAATTGAACAACACTAATTTCTTTTTGAGTGTATGTTGTTCAATCAATTGAACAACCCTGATTTTTCTTTTTGTGCATTTGTTGTTTAATCTGTAGAATGAATAACTGTGATTTCTTTCCGTTGTTTCATCACCAACCATTTTTTTGCCATTTTCTTTCTCTTCTATGTTTTGAATAAAAACCATCTAGTTGGATTTGTGCCTAATATAAATAAAAATAGTAATGTTAATACCATTATGACCTATGAAACCTTTTGATGTTCATCTTTACTCAAAATTTGACATGGTGCATCTCTATAATGACTGGCTGAATATCTTTCCTTTAGACACATCATAAAATTATTTATTATCTTACTACCATGCTGGTTTATCTTTTACACTTTGAAATGGATAAATCCCTTTGATATGATGATATAGGGGTAAAAGCATAACTTTCATTGGCATTTCTTTTACTTCTTATGCCATCCCTAACTCTTAAGGAGTAAATGAGTCTCCCTCTCTTTACAATAAAAACATCAAAATATTAAAATACAACAAGCATTGTCTTAAAGAGGATAGGGGGTCTCAGCACGAGCCAACCTACCATGATCATAAGGATGTAATAGGTGACATTCCATTATGGCCACCACACCAAGGTAATGACCTTCTTGATAATTAAAATTGTAAGAAGGATAAGGGGTATCATCACGAGCCAGCCTGATCACTTTGTTATATCCCGGTGAATGGCACTATGATTATCTCATTACCATGCTAGCATAATGGTCTCTTTATAGCAAGAAAAGGAGAATCATCTAAATACTAAAAAGAGGACTCTAGCTCATTTGTGGGGTTAAAAAGAAACCATGTCAAGGCTATGAATGCCTACTAGAAATAGTGGCCCTGCTTGCGGTATTGAAGTGCTATGTGACACTGCCAAATGCTCTCTATCCTATTACCACCTATGGATTCGTTTCTAAAGGAAAATTCCCCATTTGAACATCATTTCTAATTCAATTAGCCAACATGCATGGTAACCTATATCTTATATGAATTATATCATTATTTTCCAATCACTTTACCAACAGTCATTAATATTTATCACCAGTCATGCATTTTCCACTTTTCCACCTAAGGTAAAAAACTATTGACATAATGGTATAAATATCTGTTTTATTTTACAGGCATTTCAAATATTTTGACGTGTACTAATTTGATTGTCATTGTTGTATATTATGCCTCTTTTATTGATTGGTTTCCTGCATTTATGATTTATCGATGCTTTCTTCCTTTTCCCCATGTTTGGCGGGCGTGGACACCCTCTTCTGATTGGAGGGGGGATGGTCTATGTATGAACAACATGTGTGACAATTTATGGATAGTTGTGTGATGATTATTAAACTGATTTCTAGTTAAAGGACTGCATGATGATTGTGCGTGTGTAATAATTATCAAACCATTTCTGATTGGAGGAAATAAGGCAACCATTATGGATAGCATGTGAATTTATTATGATCCTACACCAAATATTGCTGAGGAGACAAATAACTTAATTTCCTGTGATGTTAATTCTCAAAGCAACGTCATTTTGCTGTCAGTAGCTTTAACGTTCTCTGGTGTTGTTCGAAGCTATGAAAGTGTGAGAAAAGTGCAAGCAAGTAAATCAGCCACAGAAAAACAGCAGCCATGGGAGGAAAAGCCATTCAAAATGAACCCACAGTGCTAAGGGTATCAGACCAGGCTCATGCAATTCTTGAGCGCACCAGCTAGCTACAATACTTGACCAAATTATAGGGATTTCATGAGGAGATGACACTTGAATTTCTGTAGAATTTAAGAATGGCCACACCATGGTGAAAGGTAGGAACATAATGGTCTTTGAAGTAGTCATAGGTGAAGTCACTGGACTTCCAGCAAAAGGAACGAGATGGACAGAAAAACATGTTCTTCTACAGGATGCAGTCATAGTATTTTAGGACCCAAATGAGCAATTGGTGCGAAAAGGAAAA
Source organism: Pinus taeda (assembly GCA_000404065.3). Taxonomy (NCBI): domain Eukaryota; kingdom Viridiplantae; phylum Streptophyta; class Pinopsida; order Pinales; family Pinaceae; genus Pinus; species Pinus taeda. The sequence continues at coordinate 248,936 of APFE030084072.1, forward strand.
GGGGTTCACCCTACAGCTTTAAGACAACCATGACAGGAATTGGCAGCCATTGTGTATAGGTATATGACGTGTGACAGATGACAGGACATGATAAAACCTCACCAACTTAAATTGTTAGCTATTTTGAAACAAAAATTACAGTTAACATGCCATTTTATTTAAATTTTGTATTGCATGATGTTGCTCGTTGGGTCAGAAAGGCAAAGGACCCACATACAATCATCAGCGATCATGGGCTGATCAAATTAATCATCATTCATGGACTGGCCCAACAACAACTAACTTGGCATAACCTTGTGAATCCTACTTTGGCCCCACCTATACAAAACCCAGCAATTGAATAGCAAGGGCAAAGAGTGACAGGTTCGAAAAGGACACAGAAAAGGAAGAATCCCTCTTTGGCCTCGGGCCCAACAAAGTGAAGACGCTCTGCAAGGATAAAGTCGCAGTGACACACCCAAATTCAAAGATATGAGATAGTGCCATCTCACATACCCCCTTGAAGTCCAAAAGATTACTCTCTACAAGAGTGTGAGGAAGAGGTTTCTCAAGTACTGGAGAATATGGGGATATTCGGTGAAGGAAAGGAGCAATTCGGGAATTCTGAAGGGAAAAATTATGCCCCCAACCAGTGTACCCCTATTGGAAATCCTAGTCATGATGAAACCCTACCATTTGTTGATAATTTGGAAGAACATATGAACCAGTTCCTTCTATAGAGAAGCCCCTTGAAGTAGAAGTGCATGCAGAGGAAACCATTAGGGAAGGAAATCAAGCAGAAGCTACTGGTCCATTGGAACTCCCAGCTAAGGAAAACCATATAGAAGACCCTAAAAATGATAATTTCTCAAGAGACACCATTCCATTGGGGTCTCCTACGAAGGAAGATCATGAAGATAGAGACCTGGAAGGTGAAAATCCATCGGGAGACATGGTTCCATGAGAACCCCATCCTGATGTTGACACAATTCCACTTGAACATGAACCTGGAGTAAATATAGTTGTACCACTACTAGTCAAAAGCCTAACGACAAAAAAAACATACAAGGATAGACTTAGGAAGTTGCTTAAAAAGTACAGGAAGCAAAAGAAAACAATTAAGCAGCTAAGGGAGGGGTTGAAGGAAACAGACAGGGTTAGGAAATTGAAAGCAGAATTGGAGACCACAGGGACCCAAATAGAACATTTCTCTGGGGAATATGTTGAAACCCAGATTGAGACCCGTTTCTTTTATTCAAAAGAAACACAAATAGAGTTATGTATTTTAGAAGATAGTGAAATGCAAATAGAAGATCCTTGTGTTTTCCCACAGGAAACATAAACAGACTGCCCTACTACTGATGTTGTTATTCAAACTGATACTGAAGAAAACACCCAAGCTGATTGTTGCATGATTCGAGAAGCGACCGAGGTTGTTGTTCAGACTGACCCAATGGAAACACAAGATGATGAGGTTCAGACAGAGGAGACACCTGACTACATTCCCTTGGTAAGGGAAGCAGTCATTAGCAAATTTCATAATGAACTAGTCAAGGCTCAACAGGAATTGACTCGGCATAAAGAGGAAGTAGTTCCCCTATGAGTACACCAGGAATTACGAAAGAAATTTGAGGCACTCACAGGCACAGAGGATGATACTTTCTCTAATTACAAGGAAGAAGAGAAGAAAGTCGAAAAAGCACAAGTCAAGTTATAGAAAGCTAAGGAGCAAATGGAGATTGTTTTCTCTCTTTATTCAGATGCCTTTTCATGCCGAGCGCCTGCCACCAACGATGCATTGTTCCTACTAGAAGGATACCTCTTATTGAAGGCCAAAGCTGTTAAGGCTGGCAAATCAGTGGAAATTAAGACCACCCCAGACTTTGTCAAGTGTTTCAAACAATAGAATGAACAAGTACAACGCATCTTGTGTGAATTGTACATGCATAATTTCTTCTTAGAGGATGACTTAGACAACAATCATGGCCCCTTCATAGCGGATATCCAATTCCAAGATTTTCTTTCCTTTTCCACTAATCAGATCAAATGGGCTAAAGCCCATAATACTTTTCGAAAGTGAGAATATGGCATAGACTTATGGGTTAGGGGAGAACCTGCAAAACCCCTGCACCTCCCTATACGACACAAACAATTCATGAAACAAATGGGTGTTGTGGGCCAATTAGGACCACTGCACACAAACATCATACATGCATGGAATAAGTACTTCCAGGAAATCAAATAAGAAGCTTTGTCTAGATGGGTACCGCAGTGATTATAACCTGACAGACCAACAAGTGAACCAGGCTTTTGCAGTGCTCAAAAAGAAAAATTGTTTTAGGTTGTATAAGGAGGAAGCATATCTTACGTATTCCTTAACTAAACTACACCTTAACCATTTGATTGTATGGGGACATGTAATAAGGAAAGCAGGGGAGTATGTTGGGCCAAGAAAAAGGTATGTTTTCTCCTCGTAAATAGCTTAATTTAGCATTTGTCTTCACATGTTTATCTCCATTTTATGGATAAAAATAGATGAAACAACAACAAAAGCTGGGTAAAATTGATTAGTAACAAATTAGATAAATATGTGCACATAAAACTGACTTTCACTATCTTTATATGTAGGGATGCGGATTGGACGATTGTTGTTCAATCAATAGAACAACAACAACCGGTAAAGGAAAAAGACAACATCCTGAGTATGGAAGACAGCGGAAGACCAGGAGGGCCAATGCTATTCTATGATGAAATCAGATCGAATGTTGTGAAATCCTCAGGATCCCCTGATATCAAGGATTCACTTCTATCCATTTACTTTTCCAATTGTTATATAAAGTTGTAAGGCAAACTTAACATCTAGTTAGGAATTCATAGATTATAAATATTCTTTTCAATGGACATATAATACTTTCATCTCAGTGATGATGTAACTCTATTATTGATTTTAATGAAGACGACTGCATTTATTTCATAATCATATTCTGAATATCCAACAGCAGGGACTTCTAGAGACTTTGGGCCTAGTCAGTAGAATATCTACTGCTTCAATTGTGTTATAATCATTTTTGTTTATTCTTAAATATTTATTATTGATTAGTTTGTAAAGTTAGTATCATTTTGATTACTATGAGGATTGATGATTCTGATTTGCATTTGTTGTTCAGTCAAGATTCTAGATTTAGTTGTGTGTTACATATGCGTGATGCTCTTTATTGAATTGGTTATGTTAATTCCATCATTAGGTTGTTATTCATTCTAAGTAACTCTATCATAGACTTCAAAGCTAGGATTGATTTCTTTCCATGAGATTCTTATTTGATTATTTACTATTCAATTGTCATATCTTTCCTTCATGTTAAATGAATTACTTTCCATACTAGTTAGATTTTTGAGTGTGATTATTTCTATTTGCATTCTGATTCAGTTTCTTTCAAAATAGATTAACTAGACTTGAAAGTGTGTTATGAATTCCTTTCAAAATTGTTTGGATTGAATTTAGAGAAATAGACATTAGTAATTGCAAAGATTCCAACATAAATTGACCTCTAAATTCACTGCATATATATTGTTGACACTATTGAAATAAAAAGACTTGCCCTGGGTTGATGATTAATGTAGCTATTAAGATTTATTGTAATAAGACATCTTAGTGCACCAACACTTAACGCCTTTGTAAGGGGAGATTCCTAGAGAAAAATTGCAGTAAATGGATTTTTCTCCCTATCACAAGATGTTAATGTTTGTTTGTAGCTTTGGAAAGTTAACTCACTTTCCTATTCCAAATTTGTACAACCTGATCTACTATAGGTGGAAAAGAGACCTAAAAATAAAACTTTCTAGATCAATTTTATTAGCGTTGATTTTAAGAGTTGTTATTTACTCAAAGGTAATGGATGTGAAACTGATTAAATTATGACTTGAAGAAAATCCTAATGCAGTCAAAAATAAAAATGTAATATTTTCATTTCAATGAAAATATATATGAAGTAAGGAAAGAGTCTTTCACTTTTTCAATCGAAATGTAAACAAAAACTCTATATCCCACTACATCCCTTTTCCTAAAATGCAGATATTCAATTTCAAATCACCCAAATATTGAAAATAACTTCAAACTTTCACTTTTCCCAATAACACAATAAATCAAGAAATCTTTATTTTCATGCAATCACTCAAAAATTCGCAAAATGCAACAAGAAACCAATAACCACTAAAACTGAATTTTCCCTAATTGAATGGTATGAATTCACTTGTAGTAAAAAGTACAATTCATGAACACTTCAACAATAGAAAAAATGACTTTTCATTTCAAAACAAACATAAGAAGTATTTTTCACAACAATACCCAATCTTGTAAAACATTGCTTTTCACATAGAAAACAATCTTTCGCAAAAGAGAAAACTAAACTCAAAACGTAATATGATCGAAAGAAGAAAATCAGGCAGTCAATAAGGCAAGGCCGACTAATCTCTCTTTTGATAGATCGGCCATTCAACAGATGAGACTTTACCCTAATTTTCAAAAACAAGATAAACACAAGCAGATGTTCTTAGAGCACTCAGCCAGACTTACAGACATTCAAATAAGGTACCAACAAGTGTAACTTAATAGAAAAACCAAAATTTTTGGACTTCATGAGGATAAAACTGAAATTTTTAAAAATTACAAGTATGTGTGTAGGTTCTAGAGGAAACTAGTGCACATACACTCTATTGCAAAATGACAAATGTGGATATGTGCACTGTGCCTAAAACCTAAGTGCGCATAATGGGGAATTTTGGAAAAAATAAAAAACAAGTCAAAGCCAACCAAAAAACCAAATGTTTAAGATTTCCAAACACTCAAGGAAGGCTTTTATAGAATGTCCAAAACATTAAACAAGGAAAACAATGGAGAATGAGTTGATTCCCTAGTGGAGTCACCATTTTTTTATGTGGATTTATCCCTCTTGTAGACAAGAGAGATCTCCCTAGACTTCAAAGAAACCTAGTAACAAAGGATCTGAATTAGATCCACAAAAGACTGTCAAGAACCTTGACTGTATCGAGTTGAACAAATTGTTGAAAATTCCAAAACAACGATCAAAAAACGCCTTGAACCAGTGACCATGGCAGCCGACGTGGAATGACGAGGACCTCGATCAAAGCGCACTGACTGAGGCCCATGGAGACTACGCAAGAGGTCAAAACAGCCCCTGGGAGCCTTGGATCAGGAAAATGAGGCGATTTTGATGTACGATTAGCGCTAATCACGCATCGCTAGGAAAATAGGGCCGAAATGGGGGAGCCTTAAGCCCTTGCTCACGTTGGGAGCCAGAGAACCACAAGTGGAAAAACAAAAAAAACGCTAAAGGACAAAGGCAGGACCCGCGCTCTGGAAAACCGACAGTATTGATTGGGGTGCCCTTGAATGGTAAGAGTTTTTGGAGGAAAGTGAAGCGATCCCACTCAACGATCAACACGTGGCAGTGGAGGTGAGAGAAAAACAATCGTGATCACGCACTATCGGTCGAGCAAGTCAACTGCACTTGACGTGCGTATGACGTTGGATCTAGAGGAGCCCATATCAAACAACTGAGATTGTGCCCTATAGAAGAAGTAGAATCGACAGGGAATTAAGCCATGATTTAAAGGGATTTGGAATCCATTTGACCATCACAGTGGAGAAAGAACGTATCCACGACATAATTGAAGAAATGAATTGACGAGCAGACTGGCACTGTTCCAATGGGGACACGTGGCACTTCCCGAGCATTCATTTTGACGCTGAACAGGGAACTCCAAGCACAGTTGCAGAAGGAGAATCGATGTAGGTGGGAGAGGAACCGAACAAGCATAGGTATCGAATGGTTAAAGACATGAACAGAGACAGTCAAAAGAAGAGGATTTTGAGAGGAGTCTGAAGCGACCAAGAGAGAAAGTGACTAGTGAACCCCAAGAAGAGGACTGAGCATAGAGAACAGTAAAGCCAAGAAGAGGAGACAGAGGGCCACACTGACCACTGGCAGCATCGAGCATCAGAGAGCTTGAAGAGTCAAGCCTTCCCATAGAGGAATCTATCTAGATTGAGCATCACAGTTGGCTCTTTCCACTGTAGACCAAAGGTCATAGAGCTGGTAGGAAGAGAACGAGTTCATGTACTTCGAGTAGCTTGGGGAATCCAAGAACCACCCTGCCAAGCAAAATCTGCTATCAGGAGAACTCATATTTGTCCATGTATTGTAATTTGTCTGCTGAAAGACACAATAAAACAAGGCCACCACTGGAGCTGGAACGGATATGTAGCCCTGGAAAATAGGGTGAACTCCTTATTAAAAACAATTTATTTCTTGTGTTGCTTACTGTATTTCTCTGCTATCTTTCCACTTAGATGTATGTGTATTGGCAATCTGATCGATCTGTTGTTTCAATAACACAGAACACACACCAGCGCATGAGTCTGTAATACCTTTTGTTTAATAAATCTTCAACTGAGGTCACTCATAGGGTGATTATCAGATCAAGTGGTATCAGAGCTTTAGGTTGTAAGGTGAGACAAACTTGTGTTGGTTTAGCTGTGAATGCTCACTAGATCAAAGCTCAAATTAGGAGAAGGAGAGTTGGTGGAAACTAATCCTAAAATTGGGAGAGTCTATTCTCAGAAGACAATGTCAGAAGAAGGTTCTATAGGGCCAGACCCTCAATTCATAAAAAGTTTCCTAGCTATAAAGTCTATGGTAGAAGAAACGTATAGGGACTTTAGAAAGCATATGGATGAGGATTCTTCAGGCTCTAAACAAGAAAAATAAGAAGATGAAACTCATTCCCATGACCACTTAAAAGGAAAGGGAAAATAAGAAATCTTTCCTAAACCTCCTAGTAACCCTGTGCATAATTAGAAAGCATCCTTGATTAAACTAGATGTTAAATTTGATTTTCCTATATATGATGGAGAGATAAATGCTGAAAAGTTGGACAGTTGGATTAGACAAATTGATGTGTATTGCAAAGTCTAGAACATAGACTCAGACAAGAGTAAGATTCAGCTGGCAAGCCTATGCCTAGGAGGCACTGCCTTGGTTTGGTGGGAAGGCAGAACCCAAGCTGATATGAAGAAGCATGGTAAGACCATCTCTGTCTAGAGTGAATTTGTTGCTACCATCAAAAAGCAGTTGTATCCATTGGGCTACATGCAACAAGCCATGATGAGTTGGCAAACTCTTCGGCAGTTGAAAGGGAAAAGTGTACAAGGGTATACTCAAGAATTTAGAAAGAGAGCATTGATGTTGGGTATCTCATTAGACTCACCAGAAACTCTTTTGAAGTACATTGGTGGTCTACACAGCTACATGAGGCATACCATCCTCATGTTTAATCCCACTAGTATAGATGAAGTATTTGTACAAGCTACTCATCTAGAAGCTAGAAGAAAGAATGGAAATCCAAAATTTGGGGGACCATCCCAACCCACTGTAAGCAAGAGTAAGGAGAAAAGAAAGTAGAAGCGGAAAGCAAGGAAGGCTAACACTACACAAAAATGAAAAGCTTCATGCACTCACTGTAAAAGGGAGGGGCATGATGATAAGCATTGTTGGATTCTGCATCCAAAGCTGAGACCTAAGAAGCCTGAGGGAAAGAAGAAGAATACTGCTGCAGCTATTCAGAAATATTTGGGGTCAGACTCGGGAGATGAAACAATCATTGCAGACACAGGTATAAAAGGTTGTCTTCTCTAGAGAATGTTGAAATCAAGAAGCAAGTGCAGGAGTTGCTCGAGAAAGGGTTCATCAAGCATAACACATCACCATGTGGGTCACCAATCGTTTTGGTGAGAAAGAAAGATGGCTCATGGAGAATGTGCATTGATTACCGAGCACTGAATAAGATAACAATAAAAAACCGTTATCCCCTTCCTCGCATAGATGATCTTTTAGATCAATTGAATGAAGTTGTTTATTTTACCAAGCTGGATTTGCACAGTGGATACCATTAGGTCAGAGTCGCAGAACAAGATGCATGGAATACTACTTTCAAAACAAAGCAGGGATTGTATGAATGGCTGGTTATGCCTTTTGGCTTGACCAATGCTCCCGCTACTTTCATGAGATTAATGAATGATGTACTCATACCTTTTCTTGATGATTTTGTTATTGTGTATCTGGATGACATTCTGATTTTTAGTAAAACATGGGAAGAACATTTAAAAGCATGTTAAGCAGACATTAGATGTTTTGAAAAGAGAAAAACTTTATGTTAAAATCTCCAAATGTGAATTTGGCAAAACCTCTCTAAATTATTTGGGTCATATAGTAGGGGGAGGTGAATTGAAAATAGATCCCTCTAAAGTGGCAGTCATCATAAACTGGCCTAAACCCAATTCTGCTGCAAAAGTGAGAAGCTTCTTAGGAGAAGCACAGTATTGGAGGAAGTTTATTTCAAAATTTTCCTTAATTGCAGCTTCCTTACATGCTTTGACAGGATTGAACAAGGTGTTTCAGTGGGGAGGCAAACAATAGAATGCCTTCGACACCTTGAAAGAAAGAATTAGTACAACACATGTACTAGCACTACTAGATCTACAAAGACCATTTGAGATCCAAACTGATGCCAGTGATTATGCCATGGGAGCAGTGTTGACACAACACAGTAAACCCATATGTTATCATTCCAAAACTTTTAATCCAACAGTAGTTAACTATCCTACCTATGATAAAGAATTGTATGCATTAGTTCAGAGTGTGAAAAAGTGGAAACGTTACTTAATGAGCAAGGAAATAGTAATACATACTGATCATAAGCCGCTTCAATACCTACACTCCCAAACTAAATTGCAGTAATCAATACATTACAGATGGATGGGGTTTCTACAACAGTTTCATTTAGTCATCAGATATAAAAAGGGCATACATAACAAGGTTGCAGACATGTTATCTAGACCCATTATAAATGCATCTACCATACTTAAGCATAATTTTGTGTTGCATTAAAGCTACATAGAACAGTATGCTCAGGATATGGACTTTAAAGATGTATATGCAACTTTGAGTCAAGGAAAAAGAGTAGTAGAATTGGACTATCATGTGAAGGACTGACTCTTATACCATTGTGGGAAACTCTACATTCCACAAACTGAGAGAGTAAAGATAATTAGGGAAGCACACACTTCTCTGATATCAGGTCACTTTGGGGTAAGTAAAATAGTTGCACAGCTACAAAGGTTCTGTTATTGGTCGAAAATGAATGAGACAGTTTCTAGATATGTAAAGGGATGTGCTATGTGTGCTAAAAGCAAGCCCAGTAACAGAAAACTAGGCTTGTACACTCCTTTGCCAGTTCCTTCTCACCCTTAGGAAAGCATTTCCATGGATTTTGTTGGGGTACTACCTAAATCTAGGAAAGGTCATGATTATCTATATGTTGTTGTGGATAGGTTCAACAAAATGTGTATTTTGATACCCAGTAGTAAACAACTTACAGCTAAATAAACTACAAAATTATTCTTTGAACATGTATGGGTTCATTTTGGATTACCCACTTCTATTGTATCTGATCGAGACACCCGATTTATGGGGAAGTTTTGGTCCAGTCTGTGGGAACTAATGGGCAACAAATTAAAGAAAATCACAGCTTTTCATCCACAAACAGATGGCTAGACAGAAGTAGTTAACAGGACGGTGATCTAGCTATTGAGAGGATATTGCAGCAAGCATCCTAAGCTTTGGGATGAGCACTTGTGCTATGTGTAACATGCTTACAATAGAGCCAAACACTCTTCTACACAGAGATCTCCTTTTGAGATCTATTTTGGTTTCATACCAAGGTCTCCTTTTGATTTTGTCTTTGGTAAAGATACCATGGTTGATAGACACAATGAAGTGGACAACGCAACTAGGTACATTGAACAGATCCAAGAGATCCACCAGGTAGTATAGGAACAGCTGGAAAAGAGCCAGGCCAAGTACAAGGTTGGGCATGATAAGCATCGGATGGAGCATAGTTTTCAAGTGGGAGACCAATTCTGGCTATATATCAACAAGGATAGAATGCAAGGTGAAGGTAAAAAGCTAAAACCTATCAGGTATGGACCCTTCAAGATACTTGAGAAGGTTGGTGAGAATGCTTTTCACCTTGATCTACCAGCTTACATGCACATCTACTCAATCGTGAACGCAGATTGCTTGAGGTTGTTTGAACCTTCAATGATTGAGGACCCTGAAGAGTAGAGTCAATTACCTTCTATTGACGAACTGCTACCTGAATATCTTGATGAATTGTAGGAAGATACAGTGTTGGACAGGAAGGTAAGGACAACACGCAGTGGACAAGTGGAATACCTCAGAATTGGGTTTAAAGGTTCAAAGCTAAGCAGTATGAAGTGTATTGAGATTGAACGAGTGAGACAGTCGTTTCCTCACTTAGTCGATGCTTGAAGAAAACCAACTTTTGGTGGTCCAAAAGATTTTTCAATAGGGATGTCGTGATCCGAATTGGATCCACAAAAGACTATCAAGAACCTTGACTATATCAAGTTGAACAGATCCTTGAAAACTCCAAAACAACGATCAAAAAACACATTGAACTAGTGGCCATGGTATTCGATGTGGAACGACGAGGACCTTGGTCAAAGCACACTGAACGAGGCCCATGGAGACTGTGCAGGAGGTCAAAACAGCCCCTAGGAGCCTGGAATCAGGAAAAGGAGGCGATTTTGATTCGTGATTAGCGCTAATCATGCATCGCTGGGAAAATAGGGCCGAAATTTGGGAGCCTTAAGCCCTTGGTCATGTTGGGAGTTGGAGAACAGCGAGCAAAAAAACAAAAAAAATGTTAAAGGACAAAGGGGGGACCCGCATTCTGGAAAACTGGTGGTATTGATCAGGGTTCCCTTAAACGGTAAGAGGTTTTGGAGAAAAGCAAAGCGATCCCACTCAGTGATCGACACATGGCAGCGGAGGTGAGAGAAAAATTGTCGTGATCATGCGCTATCGGTCGAGTAAGTCAACCACACTCAACGTGCATGTGATGTTGGACCTGGAGGAGCCAAGATCGGATGGCTGAGATTGCGCCCAATAGAAGAAGTGGAATCGACAGGGAATTAAGCCGCGATTTAAAGAGATTTGGAATCCATTTGACCACCATGGTGGAGAAAGAACATATCCATGACATAATCGAAGAAATGAAGCGATGAGTAGACTAGCATTGTTCCAATGGGGGCACGTGGCACTTCCGAGCGTTCATGCTGACGCCGAATAGGGAACTCTAAGTGCAGCTGCAGAAGGAGAATCGACGTAAGTGAGAGAGGAAGCGAACAGGCATAGGTATCGAATGGTTAAAGCCATGAACATAGACAGTCAAAAGAAGAGGATTTTGAGAGGAGTCTGAAGCGACCAAGAGAGACAGTGAACAGTGAACCCCAAGAGGAGGACTGAACACAGAGAAAAATAAAGCCAAGCAGAGGAGACAGAGGGCCGAGCTGACCATTGGCAGCATCGAGCACTAGAGAGCTTGAAGAGTCAAGCCTTCCCATAGAGGAATATGTCTGGATTGAGCATCACAGTTGGCTCTTTCCACTGTAGACCAAAGTTCACAGAGTTGGTAGGAAGAGAATGAGTCCATGTACTCCGAGTGGCTTGGGGTATCCAAGAACCACCCTGCCAAGAAAAATCTGCTATCAGGAGAACTCATATTGAGTCCCTGTATTGTAATTTCTCTGCTAAAAGACACAATAAAACAAGGCCACCACAGAAGCTAGATCAGAGACGTAGCCCTGGAGAATAAAGTGAACTCCTTATTAAAAACTGCTTGTGTCTTGTGTTGCTTACTATATTTCTTTGTTGTCTTTCCACTTAGATGTCTATGTATTGGCAATCTGATCGATCCGTTGTTTCAATAACACAGAACACACACCAGCACATGAGTCTATAATACCTTTTGTTTAATAAATCTTCAACTAAGGTCACTCATAGGGTGATTATCAGATCAACTTCAAAGAAACCTAGTAACAAAGAATCAGGAAATGCTATCTTTCTCTAGGCTATGATTTACTGAAACAAATACTATTGTAGAAGTCACTTACCATTTAAAAAAAATGATTAATGAAGTCCCCTTCAAATATTTTGACCATCTTCTCCTCGATGCTTTAGAGATCCTTCCATCAGTCCCCAAAACTTCTCCAAGATGCCCTGAAGGAGATATGCATAGAAAAAAACAAATAAGAGATCAAAGCATCCAACATATAACATAAGAGATAAATGAACTAATTAACTCAACCATGTATCATAAACTGATCAATATGCAATCACAATCTATGTAGGTGATCAAGGAATCCTACAAATTATATCAACTAAGATGTAGTTGAGAAATAACAATTTCCTTTATATTAATAAAATAGAGAATAGCCTTACAACCATGTAGCCTTGATGTTGCAAGTCCCTTCCCACAATCTCCAACCCTCTCCTTCAATGAATAGCCTTCCAACCTTTTTCCTTAAGCATAATCCTACTTCCAATAGTCCTCCTCAATCCTCAGGCCCGAGTTATCTTTATAGGCCAAGAGTGGTAAGTTTGGGATCCATATTCCAAGGGATGAGATCCACTAATGGTGGGATAGGGATTGCACAAAGAGAGGGAATTTCTCCATGATGGAAGGGATCATGACTGAATAGGAAACCATTTGAATCTTGTTGGTTTGGATGTATGCTACCAACAATGCTTCTAGACTTTACTATTTATTTTTACATGTGTTAAGTCATGTTCACATGTCACAGTGTAAGACAGTGCCTACTTATGCGCAATTCCTAATAGAATTTTCTTTGTATGCACATAAATTGATTAGGGAACTACACAGGAAGCCAAAAACAGGGTTTTGTACCATGGGATATAGGAATTCCACTTTCTTTGGGAGAATTTGGATTCTAAATTTGCAGGGGAATGCTTTGGGACACATTTGTGGATAGTGAAAGATCCATATGGATGGTCATTTTCCTAATGTGACAAAATGTCGTGTAACGTGTATAAATGGATTTGGTGCTTGTGTAGGTATATAGCAACATCCCACTACTTGGGGGGGTGAAATAGGAGTGAAAGGAGTTGTGTTAGATACAAGAACCATTACCTAAATACTACCAAAATCTAGATAATGTAATAACATTATTTTGGGACATCAAACTACCCTAGCATTCAGATAGAAACCCTGCAACAACTATTAAATACATTAGCATTCAGAGAGAAACCACACAACAATTATTAAAATCATACATCAAAATATAACCACAATAGACAAATATTTACCTTGGAAACACAAAGTTGGAAAACTAACTAGTAATTTTAATGCACAATCTTCATCAATCAATTATTTACAATGGAATTTAGAAAGTGTTTGGCTCTCCCGAGGCCTTCATAATTTTCTTAGAGGAATAAAACCAATGCCCAACAAATATTGAAAATGGAAGCCCTTCTAGTTTGGTGTGTAAGTGGGTATAGGACTCACTAGGATCTTCTAGATGAATATAAATATAAGTGTCACTACCCTTTTATTTTTCTTTGTCTCTTGTTGATAGAATTCCCTTCTAGATTCCCATTTTTAGTTTATTTTCTTAATTGTTTATCTTTTACATTGGTAGCTCAAAATTTCACGTAGTGAATGGGTAGCTAGCTAAGTTAATGTGGCCATCACTCTAAAAATTATAACCTCTTCTTTCATCCTGTTAATTTTATAACCCTGGTCTTTAGGGAAATTACTTCCTAGTGATGTCCTTACTAAAATAAATATTAAATTTAGCTCATTGAATAAAATGCACAAATTAGAAATTTTTAATTGGAAAAATACAGTAGAAGAAAATGAAACCAATTTTCACACATGCAAACATAAATACGCTTCCCCTTTAAAATAACTTCTCATTTAAATATATTCAAATCTTATAAGGGATCCTTTACTAGGAAAATGGCTTTCTCAAAAAACAATACAAACTACAATAAAATATATGACTTTTTCTTGGCACCTATACAACTTGTATGACCTTTCAAAATTCTTGAATCACCACACAACCCTGGTTAGCTACTGTATGACCTGCACAACCTCCCTCAACACAATTTTGCAAAAATCAGACTCGAGAATAAATCACAAAGGGTCTAAAATTTGAAAAATTTGTAAAAGTATAGAGAAATTTGTAAAAATCAGAAAAATAATCAAAAACATTATAAAATACAAAGATATTCATTTTTTTTCAAAAATTTTAGCATATAAAGTAACCATGACATCAAATAAATGCATTTCCACATAAATATGAAAAGAAAACTAATATCCTCGCGAGTTAGCTCAATTGGTCGAGTCTCCTTTATTAAATCACCTTTGTTATTGAGGGTCAAGATTGCAATTCTTTTGACACTCTTAGGGTCAAATGTTTTGGTTGATCCAACAAGAAGTGATCACTTGAAGTGGATTTTCTAATTACAAATATTCTAAGGATGTAGAATTCATCGATATTGAAGTATATGAGCCACATAGAAAAATAAAAATAATAATATATAAGATGTATAAGAAGCATAATGCTACATCACACATCAACAGTGAATCAAGTCCTAAATGTTGAGTCCTAACTCATCCTCAAGAGTCAACATATCAAAAAAATAATAATAAATGTACCTTATCATCATGAGTCATATGCATGTCATAAATTAGTGAGTCATTGAGTTCCTCTACCACTTTTATAGGAAGAGGGAATGGTTTTTCCTCTAGAGGAAGAAGGCCCTACCCCTGAGGCTAGAAATGGACTTTGAAATCCTTTAGAAGAACAAATAATATGTTGTTGTTGTCCTCTATTTTTTCCCATGTTATATGGTGTCACCTACTCCTCCTCCTCCTCTACCTCTATCTCCTTTGTAGATGCTACTTTCTCTAATGCATTCAACTCTAGCCATTCAAGGATTGATTCCATCACGGGCCTCTCAGTCTCAACGATCCATGCAAAAGTGAAACCAATATTATCCAATGAGTTGGCTTTCATGTTATGGGTTTTATGAAGTTGTATCACCCATAATTGAATATTGTAGTAAATGCAGACCATGTCATTAAGGTGTTGGAACTCCAACCTGTATCAAGGTCATAAATTATAAATTAGTAATTAGAAAATTTAAATATAAAAAACAATATAATATAATTTATAATGAATTCAAAAAATTAATTTCATTTTTTAATCTGTTTCACTTCTTGGTGTGTATTTTGTCAAATACACTCCAGTTGCACTTGCATCCTAAGGGACTACATGTTTGAATGAACACTTGAATGGAAATATTTTGGATATGGGGTAGTCTACCACCATGGCTTGTCCACCAAGCATCTACACGTTAAAACAAATAAGAGATTTTGGGAAAAATTTTTTCATTAATACCAAACAGATACCTTGTGAATCTTGTTTGTCTACAGAAAAGTTTCACAAGTGCTCCAACAAAATACATATTTGGAAAGGCCTTAGAAATACCTTTTCCAATGCTGTATGGAAATATGTGAAACTCCCTTGGGATCAAAAGTTATGTAAGGAGGAAGCTTGGACAAGATTTAGGGCCTCAAGATTTCATACAACCTTGGTTTTGTCAACAAATTTCTTTGTTAATCAAATTGACAAGTTGAGGAGGATGGAACATTTAGAATACTATGACATAGCATGAATTCATTGTGCCCTGACTCCTTTTAAAATATCAATGGACTTATGTAAATTTCATGTGGCCCCAAGGGTAATGATATCAAGAGATGGGAGTATTTCCCAACAACCATTATAAATATTGAAGTATCATCCTAGAACTCTAGTAGAGGATGCATTAAAGATGTGGAGTTTCATATCTCACCCTGAATCAAAGTCAAGTGTTACGTGTGGAATTATGGCAGCCCCAAGGCATTAGGTCCCAAGAACTAAGATATGAAGACAAAACCAATTCCTATCTTCCATCGTATACATTATCATATTTCCTTGAGGGTTTGGTAAAATTCTTTGTACAAAGGCATTGGAATCCCCTAATAGTCCAAGGACTATGTTGAGAGATGAAGTTTGTTCTAGCATCATCAATAGATGGAAAAAGGAGCACTAAGAGCTAATAAAACCAACGTATTTAATATGGAACAATGAACCTTAGATTCAACATGTTTCAAGTACAGAACTTAAAGGAGGTATATGAAGTTGGTGGCCTTGGTTATGATCTCCTCTCCCTCTGAAGCTACATTATGAGCATGGGTTCCATACTATAGGATTGTGGGCCATACTAAATTAATTAAGATAAATGCATGGAGTTGGGAACATGATATTGAAATTTTTTCTTTGACAGTGTGTGTGCCATACCGATATTAGTTTTAAGTTTTGAAAACTCAATCTTAATTTGGGAAGAATTAATGGTTGCATACCGGGAATTTTATATATGAGTATTGGAATCCATACCTAAGAATTTTTTGTGACATTAATAAATTAATTGAGACATTCATTAAGTTGCGTAGACCAATAATGAATACTTTTATGTATCCTGCAAATGTTCAATAACTTAGTCCTCAGCAAAATTAGGCAAACCTAAGAAATTATAGTACTTTTCTAGTGTGTTGTAGTTTTCACCTCGAGCCTTAGAAAATTAAATTCTTGTCCTCCTTGTGCTTTGAATAGAAAATTTGAGTTTTTGTTTCTATTTGTGACTTGAATGGCACGCTCGCTTTATTTGTTGTTGATTGCACTTTCTAGAGTTGTAAAATTTTCTCGCTTAAACTCTGGAATTCACACTCGCTTGATGACGATCGCGTTTGTTTAAGCACTCACTTGACTTACTTGATGAATTCACATTCACTTGAATGAATAGCCACGCTCGCTTGATGTCGATGTCAACTTACTTGATTGATTTTACTTGTTGGATGATTACTGCAATAAAATTCACTCTGGCTCGCTTGATGTGTTGATTTTTGCACTGAATTAATGCAATTTTGTTGAATGAATAATCACGCTCGCTTGCAGGAGATGTAAACTTGTTGCTTGTTTTCTTTAGAGTTAATATTCATGCATTCACTTGATTCTGCTTTAAAGGAAGGGTGTTGAACACTGTCAAAAATGCACCCAAAAAAGCTTACAATGATTTCAATGATTCACTACAATGAATTCAATTTGACTCAATTCAAGACTTGGGTGTCGGTTTCAACCAAGAATGCACCCTTACAATTCAATTTGATTTGAGTTTGATTACAAGTTCAACAATGTTGATGTAGACTGTGCGCTGAAGTGTTGAAGTTTACAGATTCATTAACTTGATTGTAGTGAGGTAAACTTTGCTTTGAAATGTTGAAGTTTGCATATTCATGAACTTGATTGTATTTGAGTGAATTTGATTGTTGAGGTAGAATACCGATGTTGAAAACTTTGATTATTTGTTGTAGTGATGCAAATGCATATGTTGAGCTTAATTATCCTTCCTTGCAGCTATTTTGTTACAAGTGTTGTGCTTGCTGGCATTGCATTTTATGTGTGCATGAAATGAGATCATTTATGTGTCAAAACTAGACACAAATCATAAGCAAAAAACATGAAGCATGCACCATCATCAACACACTCTTCGTGTACCTAAGATCCCCTTATTCAATTTTGGGCGGATCTAGGACACAACCACCACAAAAAATGATAGCTTTATTAAACTTTGGAGTACATAATCGCCCAGCTTCACAACATCTTCATGGAATCAAAATCTTAGAAATTTTGAAAGAAAAAATGTCTTCAAAAGATTCCCTGGACTCACTCACTCTCAAGATCTCTCTCTCAAAGTAAAATATTACTTTGGATTACAAACATGTCTCTCAAAGAATTCCACTTATCACTCCAAATACAAAACACTTCACTCCAAAGAACTTATCACTCCAAAATAACATTTGGCTAAGGCAAAATGTGAAGTTTACACCCTTAATGTCAACTATAATGAATATGAAGATAGCGCAATTATGAAGAAAAGCAATGGCCCCTTGCAAACATATTGGCCTCCAATCAAATATTTATCACAACTCATGAGAAGCAAGGCTTTGAAAGGCAATAAATGGGACTTAAAAAATCATCTATCAATGAGAGAGAGCTGAAAATGGTTAAACCGACTACGAGAAGTACAGCAGAAACATATTCATGCACAGGATACTTCTGCTTCAGCCCAGGTATAAAAGCTCCCATCACCATCACCGGTAGAACCTTTGTAGATTTGAACATCAGCTAAGCAGGATAATTAAGAAAAGCAAGGGATCCTTTGGTCAGTCCATGGGATCCCATAAGAACAGCAGAGAGTTTTACATATGTTTTCCATGGATTTACGATGTGCTTTACTCTGAAGCCCTGAATTGCAGCCTGTTATATACGTATTCCGATATCACAGATTTCTTCACACTGCAGTGTTGAAACTTCTTTCAAACTCGAGATGCAAGAAACCATATAAATTTCTACTTAAATTTCCAAAGATTTCACTAAGAACTTCAAATTTGATACTATGCCATTTAGATTTGCAGTGAACTCTTCCATGATCATCAAATTTCTCTGGAGTATCTGAAAAAGAAATTATGCCTTCTCTATTTTGGAGAGCAAGAAATGAGATTGAACAGTTACAGAATGCAATTTCAAGACAGCACGCAGGTACCCGCTGAAAGAACCACGTTTTGGCAAAGAAAGAATCGTTCTCGAGATAAAAACAGGCCTTTGAAAGAGGAGAAGGCCGCTATTTACATTCAGACTGAATTTCGTGGGTATTTAGCTAGGAAAGCTCTTCGAAAAATGAAAGGGATGGTAAGACTTCAGGCTCTTGTGGGGGGAAACGAAGTAAAGAAGCAAGCAGCTACCACTTTACACACTATGCAATCTTGGATCAGAATTCAAGCCCAGGTTCGAGCCCATCGATCAATCATGGTAGCAGAAGCTCAAATCAAGCAACAAAAACGTGAACATCAGTTAAAACTTGAAGCTGAGCTTCATGACATAGAGGTTGACTGGTTGGATGGTGCAGAAACCATGGAAGAACTTCTAGCCAGGGTGCGTCAGAGGGAAGAAGCTACTCTTCAACGTGAGCAAGCCATGGCATATGCCTTTTCTCATCAGTGGAGAGAAATCTCAAGAACTAACCATGGATATGCGGGATATGAAGCTGATAAAACTAATTGGGGTTGGAGCTGGATGGAACGCTGGATTGCTGCTCGTCCATGGGAGAATCGACTCCTTGCTCAGAGTATGAAGGATGGCTTGGAGAATAATGTTTCAAATGGGTGAAAAAATGGTAATAAACATCTGAAGGGAGTGAGTGTTAAAAAAAAACTATCTTACCTTCCATCAAAACTGGGCAGATGAATGTCAAGAGCTCAACAAAAGATGTCCCTTCACATAACGGGATCAACTCTATCAGTGATTCTAAGGAACACCCAAATTTATCCGAAGCTGAGGCAAAAAGAAATCCTGGATCTATCGAACAGTGAAAAAGAAGCAATACGACTTCCAGAAAATTAAAAACTCAGATGAGTGTTATGATTCCCCTTCCTTGAAACATTTTGAGCTAACCAGATGCTACATATTTCTAGGTCTCAAAATTGTCTCCGCGATCTGCACTCATCATAATTCCAGTGCCTCAAGATACGCTCCCCACAGGTTCCAAACATATGCGCACTGAATTAGGTAGATCACGAACTCGGGCTCAGCCACTTCTAGTCTATCACAACATATCTTCACAAGATCAACTCTTAAACAATTATCTGCTTTGATATCACATAAACTGTGCACTCTGATACCACAATAAAGGTAGAAGTGTCTTCAGACACATAATTTTATTAATCAGAAAAAATAATTACATAATTGATTTGCAAGAGCTTACACCCGAACTATAAAACACTATTGCAATGAGCTATTTATAAGCTCCATGTCCTAACTACCTCTAATTATGGATCACTTATTAAATAACAAGTGTCCATTTACATTAAATGTTATTCAAACCAATTAGCTAACTAATCCCCTAAAATAGAGCCTAAGATACGACACATTTGGAGAGTCATATCTTGTTACAACAATATACTAATTTCTAATTGTCTCCATTAATTAATCATTCTAGAATAATAATTATTAATTTAATTTCTTAAATTAATAATTATTTTATTTCAATTTTATAACCTATGATAATAAATTATGTTTGGATTTATTATTGTTTTATGAGAGAGGCTAACATGTTGTAGTAGAATAATGTGTGTTTGATTCAAAGAAGGGAATAGTAAGTGCACCTAAAAAAATATGTTATGAAGGTCGAGTGTATGTATTAGTAGAGCAGAGTGTGTTGAGAAGTTGTTGGGGAATCTAATGTTGCTAAAGAGAATGATCTAAAGGGAACAGTGTAGTAGGGTGAGATCAACATAGTAGATTCTAGATAAGACTCGGAGATTTGGGTAATGTACAGGGAGTTGGAGAGAGACAAAGTACCATATCATACATTTCCAAGTTGTAGTGATTAGATAAAGTTTTGAGTTTGAATCCCATGAAAGTTAGAACTCAGTTATAGTAGGTATATGCCTACACTTATTAGAGGTTGGTGCCTCTAGGAAAGTTTGTGTTTGTTGATTCAAAGGGGTTATGACCTCTTGTGAGTAGGCTCTCACAAATACTTGATGTAATTAGAGTTGTTCTTTTGATTCACATCATATTACAAAACAAGCTTTGGTGGTTTTTCTCATGGAAGGGTTTCCAGGTTAAAATAATTGTGTCCACATGTTATTTAATTGTTGTATTCTCATGTGTTGTTGAATGATTTACAATTAATTAAGAAGTATAAATTGTAAATTATTGATCCCCCCCACCAAATAATTCTTGATTCCCAATAATTAGTATTAGAGTTTGTTCCTTCAGGAAACAACTTAATCACTGGAAGGTAGACCAACCAGGAATGATGGAAAGATAAGAGAGTAAGGATAATTATTCAAGTAATATACCAATATTTGATGGAACAAACTATGTATTCTTAAACGTCATAATGGAATCCTATCTCATTTCCCTTGGACTAGATGTTAGGGTGTCTATATTAGTTGAATATGCAGTTCCATCAACTCCTCCAATAGATCCATATAAAAGGAAAGCACATGTGAACAGTGAAAATGTTGAGAAATCTATTCTCTTTGGCCTCAATCGATATTAATTTGTGAAAATAATGCACTCTCATTCAACTAAGAAAGTATGGGATAAACTTGAGAATAATTAAGAAGGAGATGAAAAAATCAAGCAAGACAAGCTATAAGCCTTTAGAATGAGATTTGAAAGCTTAAGAATGAATGAATAAGAGAACATAGAAGAATACTTTCTTAGAGTTGATTAGGTTGCAAACATGATTATAGGACTTTGTGAAGAACTCTAAAATGAAGTAGTTGTCTAGAAGGTATTAATATCTCTGCCAGTTAGATTCAATGTTAAGAGTTCAACAATCAAAGAGATGCCAGAGTTGAAAAATATCACAATGGAGTAGTTGCATGGAACCCTCACAACCTATGAGATGAGAATAGAAAAGGAGAGGGTAGAGCCAAAGGAGGAAGCATTCAAATCCACAAAGAAGACTAGTTAATATAGAGAACATCTAAGTATGGGGGATTACGCAGTGCATTATATTAGATATCATTTTTGGGATTCAACTGCGTTAAGTAAGTCATTCACGTATGACCATTTCCATGAGAGGTAGTCGTAATTGACTAATTTCTCATGATTTTTGAATAGTTCACTTAGCACTCTATTGCATCGGGTGATGCTCACAGGGGTGAAGAAGTGGGATTGAAACTAGTGAAAATTGGAGAACGAATCACATAGCATCAATCATCACTTCCGGGGCTTGCACCCGGTAACCAGGACTTCCCAGGAGGTCACCCATCCCAGAACTCCTCTGGCTCAAGCGCGCTTAACTGTGGAGTTTTCCCCACAATAAAGCGCGCTCTGAGCCAGAGGAGTTCTGGGATGGGTGACCTCCTGGGAAGTCCTGGTTACCGGGTGCAAGCCCCGGAAGTGATGATTGATGCTATGTGATTCGTTCTCCACATTTCACTAGTTTCAATCCCACTTCTTCACCCCTGTGAGCATCACCCGATGCAATGAGTGCTAAGTGAACTATTAAAAAATCATGAGAAATTAATTAGTTACGACTACCTCTCATGGAAATGGTCATACGTGAATGACTTACTTAACGCAGTTGAATCCCAAAAATGATATCTAATAGAGAACATCAATAGTGTTCCGTTTGTGACTCATATCATGAGATGGAACAATTTGCTAGAATATTAAAGAGAAGCTTAGGTAAATATAAGGGAACATTATATTTTAAGTGTTTTGATTATGGTATATTTGGGAATTTTTCTTCCAAGTTCCTGTTGTAGTTGTTGCAACACCCTCCAAAATTTTGGCTTACACTCAAATTACGGAGCCTTCCTTAGTCTTTTTCATTGTTGTTGCAAACTCTAGAGCTCATTTCAAGAGATTTCTCGCAGTTCTTTGGTTATTTTTGCATGTTTGGCTAATTGTCATATTCTGGCATGTTTGATGGTCATACAACATTTGTGGGCCTTTTTTGATGGTTTTGAAGTTCATTCTTTGTGTATATGAGTTTTCCAACCATGTAAACAGCTGTCACATCCATACACAAAGTCCTGAGCACTATCAAAAAAGTGTCGTCACAGTCATCCTAAATCATATCTTAAGTGTCGCGCTTGTTGTATTTTGTCATGAGGAAGTCACATGGAGGGAAATTCTTTTTTTATATATTTTGATCCATGTTGTCATGTCGTACAAGTATCACAACAAAGGCCATTGGTAAGCTCTTCTTTGAGGGAGTGTGGGTAAACATTAGGATCCCACTATCCATTGTCTTGGATCAGGACAACAGATTCTTAAGTGAATTTTGGTCAAGTCTTTGGTTGATGCTAGATACCAAACTCACTAAGTCTACAACTTTCCATCCCCAAACTGATGGCCAAACAAAAGTTGTCAACAGGATGATTGTACACATTTTGTGCATGTACAACTTGAAGCATCCATGCACATGGGATGAAAGCCTCCCTTATGTCCATCATAGCTACAACCGAGCTCTCCACAGCTCAACGGGCCACAACCCCTTTCAAGTTGGGTTTGGATTTCATCCATTATGTCCCATTAATGTGGCCATACCATTTGCAACTACTCAGGTAGATTTAGCTCATATCTAGTCTGAAGTTGACATGGCTAATAGATTTATTGAGTGTATTCAACACATCTGCCAATAGGTCCAGGATATATTGGACAGAGCCAATGCTAAGTACAAGTAGTACCATGATCAGCATCAGGTGTTGCACAAGTTCCAGGTGGGCGACAAAGTTTGACTACATTTGCAGAAGGAGCACCTCAATGGACCCCACTGCAAGCTTTTCCTACTCCAATATGGGTCGTACACCTTCGCCAAGGTTGTAGGGGACAATGCCTTCAAGCTCAAAATTCCATTGTTCCTTGGTCTGCACCCAGTGTTCAGTGTAGATCTCCTTCATCCATACTTTCCACCTTTGCTAGACACATCTGAAATTGCATAACAACTCACACCAACAGAGATAAACCCATATTGCATGGAATGGACCACAACTGATTGGATCATGGACACACAGATCAAGAAAAATCACCATTAGAAGATACAACTATATCGGGTTGTCAAAGTTGGCCAACTCCTGCACCAAGGAAAGTGGCTCACCAGGGACCAAGTTCAACAAAAGTTTCCCCATCTCATGGAGGTAGTCAATGCAATGGGGACCACTACTTCCTAAGGGGGGAGGACTGATCTAGGTGGATGTTGGTTTCCACCCACCTATTCCACTTGGGCCCCCACCACTGTCTCATTCAGTTTTTCAGTTTCTTTAATTGTAGCATAGTTTACTATTTTTGGAAGTTTTTCGGGTCCTGAACTTCCGGAGCCATTTTGAGGCCCTAAATGACGTTCTTTTATTTTTGGAAAATTAGGGCAAACATGACCCTTTCATTGATGTTTTCCACTCAAAATTTTCATTCCTTAGATAGATCTTTCTAACAAGGTATCATGCGCGTCAAATGGAGATCGTATGCCAAAGTTACGACCTCAGGAAGTTGATGTAGAAATTTACCTAAATAGTGCCGATATTTTTGACACTTCATATCCTAAGGTTACGTTTTGGATGTTTAAGGTTTTCCATTGTTTCTCAATAAAAAATAGGCCTTCGAGCCTCATTGTAACATAGTTCAGAGGCACGTAGCTACCACATCTCTACTCAGAGATAAGCTACCATCTCCTGAGCTAGTTTATTTCCATTATGTTTGTAAGCATATTTTAGTATTTGATATTAATGAAATGAAGTGTTATTTCTACTACATATTTATATTTATGGTTATATATGTGATTTGTTGCGTTCTTGTTTAAGTTCGAATCATGATTTCACTGTTTGTAACTCTAATCTTGAATTTGATATGGATTTCTGCTATCCTCTATCATCTACAATCCATGACTCTTTGGTACCATGATCCACTTGAGAAATATGTTCCACCGGTTAGTCTTCCACACTTTGTTGATTTTCGTGTTGCTGGTTCAAATTGTAATCAGGATAAGGAAGTCACTCTACATAGGTAGAGGAGCAGGAAGGTGAAGGTCATTTCAATATATCTTATGCTTTTCAAGATCCTTCATGTAAAGATGATGCACTTCCATTCTTGGAGGATTGCCAATCTCGGTAGTGAACCAAATGTAATAAATTCTTTCGATCAATCCATAGCCTTGGGAAACAATCATTGTGATGAAGATAATTTTCCTAGTGTACTTGGTAAGGAATGCCCAAATGTATCATCTAATCTTTTCATTTCTCATGAATATATTACCTTTGATCCAAAATCCAATTCAATGAAAGAATATGTTCTTATCAAAACTTCCTCTTCACCTCACTATCCCTTGTGTTTTTTCATCTACAATGCATCTACAGAGATACTATATGCTAGTTTGTTTCTTCATCCGATGAGTTATCACAAGATGGTGAGGTTGTCCATGATAATATTGAAAACAGTTCAAAACATAGTGTACCCTTCCCATCCCTCATCATCTCTTCTCTTGCATGAAGACAACTCTTCAAATCATCCTGCTCACAAAATTTCCCCAATTCATTTATCTTTGAATTTGCTATCAGAAGATCCTTTCCACTTGAGTAATCTGATTGTTGAAGTTGAAAAATCTAGCGAAACCTATGATAGAGATGGCTGCCATCTGGTGAGAAGTATTGAAACCAACAACAACAACTATCCTCAAATCATGCATGATCTGGTTCAAGCTTCAAAGTGCGATTCTACAATCCTGGGAAGTTCTAGGACTTGCCAAGGACCCGAGGCACTTCAACTTTTATTGATGGTTATGTCAGGATCTCGTGACTCTGGTAAGCGCCTGAACTAAGCCAGATCTAGTTTCTCCCACACAATTCTTTGTTTTTCATGGTTTCGTTCAATGTAAATCTCTTTCTCAAAGATGTTTGGTATTTTGAATATAATATTTCAAGCTCTTGAGATTTCACTTTTGACCAGACTCAAGAATTTTTTTCAGTTCATTCATATTCACGCAAGTCTCTTGCAACAAACTTGGGTCTAGAATGTGTACATCTCATGGAAGTTGATCATTCCAAAGACCACCTTTGGTTGTAGGAATCATATATATCTTATGTATTTCACGATGAGAAGCTCCTAGATTTCCTTGAGAATATCATATCACGAATCTTGTTCTTCATTACACCTGAAACCCTCTTGAGTGTGAATGTATGCATGAGCTACTATGGGAATCAATGTCCTTTCTATTCACTTCATCCTAATTGGTGTCATGTTCCTGTTGTACTAGCATCCCTTCCCACTTCTCCCAATGATTGTGATGCTAGTGCAGTATGTTACCAATTATGAAGAAGAGAACTGCCATATTCATCATGTGAAGAAGATGATTCTAATATTCCAAACATTCGCGAAACTATTCAAATCGATTTACCTTTGTTATTGCAAACCGGCAATATGACACTTTAATCAACTCATCTGATCATTCTTCTATTCTTGATTACTGTCATTCAACTTATCATTTTCACATCAACACATCTAAGGATCATTGTTTTACATCTTTTCACCTTCATTGTTCGATATCTCACTATTCAGATTTGTGTCAAGTAGTTGAAACACTTCAGCTTTCATTGATAGTTATGTCAAGTCCTCACTATCTTGACGTGACTATAGAAAATGATCAAGTCTATTTTCCCCTACAATATTCTCATCATAATCCCATGCTTCTAATTGAAAACCCATATTTTCAAAGGTTTCAAGAGGGTTGTCATGAATTGTATGATCCAATTGTTGAAAGGTTAGAATAATCTTACCTGGTAAGATTTATCATGAACAACAAGTTTCAATCTTCCCTTGCATTTGCTAAAGGGATCAATGTAGATGGAGACACATCAGCAAGAAGCGTCCATGGTTTGTTGAAATATGGTATTCATCGAAAAGCTAAGAATGCAAATTGGATGAAAGTAGTGGTTGTGACACATATTTCTTCCCATAGGCAAGACATTCCTTTTCTTGTACAAGTTATTCAAGTTCTTATCTTTTTCTGTTGCACATTTCTTTATATCTGCCTTAATTGTTCTTATCTATGTGAATGCAAGTCAGGAACAAATGCGGTGGCTTCATTGGAAATTTCATTATATGTGACCCTGACCTTCTAGCTGTTAGGTTAGAAATAGGATTAGTCGCATCCTAGTTTTCCCTCTCTTTCACTCATTCTGCACTCGTTCCCTATAGTCTGTCATCATTTTCTTATTATGATTCTACATCATGTTTTCTTTAGCCATTTTTTTCTCTTGTTTCTTTGTTGTGCTTTTTCTCTCTTTTCATCTTGTTTTCTTTCTTGTTGAGTTTATCTTGTTTTCATCATGTGAATAAGAGTTATGCCTGGACCTGTTTTGGCATCTTAGTATGTGTATTTCAGAACTATAAAAAGTCTTGTGACACTTTAGAATTTGGCTAGCCTTTTGTTCGTCTTCCTTGTGTTGGTTACATATTTTGCCCAATGGAGTTCCGATGGAAAATATGATCCATTCATAAGGAAATTTTAAGTCCAACCATGAACCCACATATAGTCTAGGAACCTCATGCCTATACTCGGTTCTCCTTCTTTGGTGTTCTCAAGATTATCCAACTAGTAGAAACAAAGACGACAAAAATCTAAATGAGAAAACCTAAATCATAAGTATCTATATGCTTCTCTGAAGGAACAATGTCTTCTGCACTCAATAAGTTGGGATCCCTCTTCCGGCCCAAAATAAATAAGTGCCAATGCACAATCCTCTTTAAATAAATAAATAAAGGAGAAAGAAGAGAAAGGTTTCTTGTGTAGAGAGGTTAAGAAAGCAACTTGGTCGAGGTACTGTCTAGGCTCACTGGAAGTGGAGCAATCTTTTTTCTTCTCTGTGACTCCATCAGGGTATTGTCTAGGCCTACTCGCAGTAGAGAAACACTAGAGATGACAAATTATACTCTAAAAATCATAAGCTCGCGAGCTACACTATAATTCCCAACTCTAAACAATGTGATTATTTTGAATATTATGTTGTGTTCGACTGAGAAGGTATAGAGGGGGCCATGTTTGTTCATGGGATAAGTGGGAAGGCCAAGGTAATTTTCATGATGAATCAATACCCCCTGAAGAACCATGACCCTACATAGGAGATGTTAACCAAGACAGAGAAGCTGGAGTTCAACCAGTGTATCACCAAGTGTTGTAGATACTACAACACCCTAAAAAATTTGGCTTACACTCAAACTTCAGAGCCTTCCTTGGCCTTTTTCATTTTTTTTGTAAACACTAGAGCTCATTTCATGAGCTTTCTCGCAATTCTTTGGTCCCTTTTACATGTTGGGTTAACTATCGTCTTCTGGAATGGTTGAAAATCATACAATGTTTTCAAACCTTTCATGATTAATTAAAATTTCATTCTTTGTGTATATGATTTTTTCCAACCATGTAAACACCTTTCACGTCCATACACAAAGTCTTGGGCTTTGTCACACAAGTGTCATCGCAGTGATCCTAAAGCCTATCTTAAGTGTTGTGCTTGTTGTATTTTATCATGAGGCAGTTGCACGGAGGGAAATGTATTGTTTACATGTTCCAATGATCTATGTTTTTTTTTCATCAAAGTATGCTAAGTGTGTGATCACATTCAAGGTTCATCACATTTCATCACCCATCCCACACTTAGCCATTTTCGAAAAATCTTCCTGACCGAGAAAATTAGCTTGACCGGGCCCTGAATGAAATGCGCAGTGTGCAGTCTCAACCCTCTAAGTTACGACCTTATTGCTTGGAACTTTAAAATGCACAATCCATGTCCTCTGGGGTTTTTCTTTGTGCAAGTCCTGAGCCCAGCTCTCAATCTTAACCTCCATAATTGCACATTTGTGTCTCCCAGATTGCCTTGAACTATGCACTTCGCATCTTCAACCCTCACGTTTTCCCCTTGTCTACTCGAACAATGAAATGCATAGAAGCCCAACCTCCCTTGGAACCCAAAATTTTGTATATGCTTCTCCCAGTGTCCATTCCCTTAGTCAGACCTCACTGCCTCCATAAACTGTGTAATTATTTCCTTCAAGCCTCCCTAAGCTGTGCATTACACAGTCTCAGTTGCCCAATTCCCCTTGCCTCCTGAAACTATGTAGATTGTCTTCCTAGGGTCCCATCCCATAGCCTCCACTGCCTGCTTGAACTACACAAATTTTCCCTCAGTGGGCACTACGCAATTTTTTCCCTGAGTGGGCATTGCACAAATTTTTCCCATAGTGGGGACTGCACAGAAATTTCCCTCAGTATAGCTTAAGTTGCACATTATTCAGTCTCAATGATCAATCTTAACCCTTGGCTACTTGAACTGTGCAATTGCGTAGTCACGGGCCTTCCCTCCTGACCTGTCACCAATCCGGACTTGGTTCATGCACCCAAATTCTCTATATTAGGATAGGGGTTTTTAGACTTATATCACCTTTTCATGAGTGAGTTGCAGATGTAGGTACTCTCTTACACCATGACAGGATTATGAAGAAGGAGATGCAAAAGGGGAGCACGCAGAAAGACATATTTGTAGTTGAATACATGCAAGCTCGTCTATCAAAGTAAAGTAAATGGACACAAGTTTCCAACTATCATCCAAGACTAAATATCGTTGAAGACTCTGCATCACCAAGCAATGTGGAGTAGAAGAGAAAGCATATCCAAGAATACATCCAACACTCAATAGCTACAATGACTTCACACTGCCACATCACTATTGTGGACCATGTATAGTATATTCAAATGTATTGTAAAGTGGAAGTCCAAAGGACACACATGAATATGGAGTGTCTTATAAGTTGAAAAGTCATAGGAAGTTGAATAGTCATGAGGGTAGTCAAAGAGTCACAAAGGGGAAGCATCACCCCTTGGTTATATATACCCCCTTATAGTATGAGAAAAGGATGTTTTCACCTTGGCTCCTCCCGTAAGGCATTAGAGAGATCAGCTAGCTCTTTGAGGAGAAAGGAGTGGCTCCAATGTCCCACTATTGGGGCTGGTGATGTACATTGTAAACATGTGCCTTGGAACTTTTTATTAATAACAGAATCCTGTTAAGGCCAACACAATCTTCATGCATGGACTATGAATGTTTGTAAGACTATTTTGTGGACATTTGTATTTCATGTTTTCTTTCACATGTATTAAGATAGTTGAACTATTTTGGTTATTTTAGTTTTTATCTTATTAAGAATGTACTGTAATGGTTTTTATTGTTGTCCCATCCTTGTGGCTATTTTGCGGCATACTTGACAGATCTTTCCTTGTTTTTTGGTTGTAACTATCATTGCACCCTCTGTGGACTATTTCGCTAGATGTTAGACAGATCCTTCTGGTTCATGTGTGTCTCTTCCTATATGGTACTATTACCTCTCACTTAGAGGCTCACATTTCTTTCCCCCTTTGCAGTAGAATACCCTTGACACAGTCGCAACTACACACTCACCAGGCACACCTCCCTTGCTTTTTGAATACACCATTCCATCCCTCTCTTGTGCTGACAGTTAGATCCAAGGCATATCTTTGAGGTATATGGAAATGTTAAGTCCCTATAATACTAGTGATTCTCCCATTACTATTTTCATTGTATCCCTTATTTTTATTATTGTGCCCCATAGAATCCCACTATTGTTATATTTGTGCCTTTATATTATTATTGTTAGGTTGGCTTGGTTATATTGTGACCCCTTAGACTCCTATATATAGAAAGGAGGTTTCGTCATTTGTATCATCCAAGAATTGTTCATTTGTGTAATTTAAAGGAGGTTTCCCCATTGAAGAGGCTGAATTTTAAGGCGTTGATCTATCTTTTCTATCTTTTTGTGAGCTGGTTTCATAACATTTGGTATCAGAGCTTTGGATTCTAGGGTTTCGCTGCTCCAAATAGGGCATCGTGGCATTTTCACTATAACTTTTTTCTACGACGTTTCAGAAGCAAAAACCAAAAACCCATTTGAGAAGAAATCCGTTTGAACCTTGGCTCTAAATTTCAAATTATGTCTCACTATATTTGTGGAGATATAATCTGAGGAAGTTAGGGTATTTGCAGACCCTCGAATTAAATTCCAACCAGGTCACCTTAGGAGAATCATCATAACTTTCTCTCTGAGCATTAGATTTAATTTTCGTAAGATGTTTCAAAAAGAGGACGGACTGTAGTTTTTTGGGTCCCATTGTTAGAACCTAAGGTTGAAACAATGAGCTTAGGCATTTCATACAAGTTTTCTCTACTGAACAAGTCTATACTCAGGTCATCGTGGGAGAATTGGCATAGCTCTTCCTTGGAGAATCCAATCTTGATCAAACTTGTGGAGTTAGAAATATTACTGAGAGGGTTACCATACAAAGAAATTTTAGACCTTGTAGATCCAAAATTACATAAATACATCAAATTCAATATCAAGCTGCTACAAAGTGAATAAAAAAGGTGTGTAGTTTTTTTTTTTAATTTTTGCATAAGCTTGGTTTGAAACTTAGTTTGATGGAATTCAAAGGGCATAGTGAAGAATTATTATCAGTAATTTATGCCCCGAAGAAAGAAAATGGAAACACCTAATAAGCAACCTGAAAGCTCTAGCATGACTCATGAAGAAGAGGAATAAATGAAACATGATATATCAAAATTATGAGACCAAGTGCAACAAATGTCACTCGCACAAAAAGTAACAGAATTTAAGATGGATGGTTTAAAGAAATACATAGAAGCTAATATGTACAACATGGAAGCTAAGATGGATGGTTTAAATAAAGATGTGGAAGCTAAGATGGATGGTTTAAAGAAAGGTGTAGAAGATAAGATGAATGACATGGAAGCTAAGATGGACGATGTGGAAGTTAAGATGGACAATTTGAAGACAGATTTCAAGACAAGCATGGGAGATTTGAAGATAGATTTGACAAAGTTTCTACAAGAAATTCTTACTAATGGCAAAAGGGTAGTAAAGGAAACTCATGATGAGAACAAAATAAATGTTAATCATGATTTCATAGACTCTAACATTGGATCAAAGAACCACCATGTTCCAAAGATCGATATGAGGAAGTTTGATGGCAAGGATCCTGGAACATGGATACTACAGATGGATAAATTTTTCGATCTCCATAATCTGCAAAACACACAGAAGGTACGCATTGCAACTTTATATTTGGAACCAAATCAGTTTGTATGGTATCGATGGCTTTTCTCTCGTAAACAAATTTTCACTTGGGCTATTTTTACAAATGAAATGATAGCACATTATGAGGATACAAAAAGCAACACTTTTTTTAGCCAATTGATAAATCTCAAACAAAAGGGTTCAATGATGGAGCACATTGAGGACTTC
>APFE030084072.1:289999-410128 GCA_000404065.3 Pinus taeda
ATAGTTATTTATAAAAGTTCATTAAATATATAAAAATTAGAGTAATTTAAGGGTTAGAAAGAATATTTTAATATTTAAAATTAATGGTTTATTTAAGGGTTAAAATTATCATAGATTAATTTCAAGATTATCTTCTTTCTGTCATTAGAATAAAACAAATAGCATAAATAAGTGTTATTACAATACCTCCAACTATATCAACCTTTGTTGAACCGACGTTTCGAATCCCAAGTGGGTAGTTATTTATAAAAGTTCATTAAATATATAAAAATTAGAGTAATTTAAGGGTTAGAAAGAATATTTTAATATTTAAAATTAATGGTTTATTTAAGGGTTAAAATTATCATAGATTAATTTCAAGATTATCTTCTTTCTGTCATTAGAATAAAACAAATAGCATAAATAAGTGTTATTACAATACCTCCAACTATATCAACCTTTGTTGAACCGACGTTTCGAATCCCAAGTGGGATCCATCATTCTCTCATCCTGAAGATGGATCCACTGGATCAAACCGTCGTTTCAAAAATTTACTAACGTGGATCTCCGGTCATTCATTCAATAGATTCAAGCCACGAAATCTGAAATCCATATATCAACCTTAAGCACAAGGCCACAAGACATGGAACAGGGGGAAAAAAATTTTAAAAGACAAGAAAAAGCTATACTTAGGGAGGGAAGGCAGGAAAAACAATTTGAAAATATAACTAGCTATTTATATATTACTCTAATATTTATATATTTAATAACTTTTATTATAACTAACTATTAATTAATCTAATATTTAAATATAATAACTTTGATAACTAACTATTAATTTATGTTAAAATTTATTTTTTAATATACATTTTTAATTGTAAGTGTATAAAATGGTCCATTTACTTTTATTTTAATAAGAATATAACTAATCGAAGTAACTTATTCAATTAAATAATGGTTATACCCCTAATCCAGTCCTAACTAACCGTTTCCCGGTCAAATCTAGCTGTTGTCAATATATCCATCACCTGGCCAAGAAATACAATCGTTGGAGGTTATGCTCTATCTATTTAACATGCAAAGCGAGATCTATTCATTCAACTTGTGCTGACGATGAACCACACTGGTTGGTTCAAAACGCATCAACAAATGAAATATCATGTGATTTACGCCGAGAAATCTCTCATAAACTTAATATGGATCACAGAAGCCTTAATTCAACAATTGAATCCCTACACGGAAAAGCCATTGCAACTAAGGTTCACCATTTTGAACACGCACGCTTGCAGGTTTCGAAGTTGAAGATAGATCTAGCGTTTCTTAAAAGATGCAAAGACTCCTCCATCATCTTGGTCTTTGCCCAGATTAATCATCGCCTTCATAATCCCCTCAATCATCGGGTTTTCCTTAAGGCTAGTTTAGCTTTAATAAGAGTTGAAATCAGCAAGGTCAGAAGATCCCTAAATCTTCTGTCTCACAATCTTATGGGATTGCATTTATATCTTGCAGGCCTATTTTCTGCCTCCCTTTGGGCCATAATCGATGCTTGTTCGGCCTTAAAGTCCTTCTGGTTAGAGGAAATTCGGAAGCGTAAACAATCTTTGAAGTTTCAAAAATTAGCTTTGAAATCTTCTATAGCCTCCCATAGCCAGGTATCGGCCGACAAGAAGTCTACGCTCAGGGATTGGTTAGCGTGTGAGGTTTCAGATTTATTACCATCGCTTGAGGTTAATGAAAGCTCTGTAAGAGCTAGCGCAAAGGCTAGCTCCTCTGGCCAGCTCAATCTGCTCGATTCTTCTTCTGATTTTCTTGGTTCAGGCATTGTGGAGAAGAGTGAACAATCTGCTCTCTGCCCAACGAGTAATCGAGGGGCTCATTCTACCAATTCGGAGCTTGGTTCCTGTCGTCGGTATGGGCTCTAACCTCCCCCTGCATTGTTCTCTTGGTGATTTAATGTCTAATAATAATAATAATAATAATAATGGTAATAATAATGATAATAAGAATAAGAATAATAATATTAATATTAGTTATAATAATAACGTGGGTGTTAATAATAATGAAGAGGACGACGTAATTGATTTTAGCTCTATGAATAATAACATAGAAAGTAGTAGTAGGATCATTAATAATAATAATAAGTTAAAAGTTCTTAACATGAACAATAATTCTAAGTTTAAGAAGAATCATAGTTTAAATAAGTTTAATCATCCTCCCCCTCCTTCTCAGAGTAATAAGAAGGTTGTCAATTTGTCTAGTTTCTCCTTTCCCAATTATGTTTTTAAGGTTTTAGGCAAAGGTTTAAATTTTTCCTTGGCCCCTAAGAAGATCCAAGTTAATGACATTATTTGTGACATAGGATTTGGGATTTGTGGTTTACCTTATAGTATTAAAAACACTATTAGGCAAGATTGTATTATTGTCCTTAGGAAGGCTAAGCCTCCTAAGAGCAACCTTAGCAGGGATGAATTTGAAGCCCTAAGATCCTTAAATCAGAACAAAGATATTGTTGTTCTAAAAGTTGACAAAGGTGGGGTTGTTGTCATTATTAACAAGGAAGACTGCCACAATAAAATGTTGGAGCATCTTCATAATAGTGGAAGCTATAAAAAGCTTCCCAAAAACCCGTTAAAGAAGATCTCTAGAAATGTGGCCCTTTCCATTAAATCCAGTAACTTGATGGGTCCCGTGCACAATAAACTCATTAAGAGTAATCCTATCACTCCTAGAATCTATGGACTCCCTAAAATTCATAAGGAAGGAGCTCCCCTTAGGCTCACAGTCAACACCATTGGAGGTCCTACCTATCTTCTGGCTAAGTTCCTTGCCTTGAAGCTTAAATCCTTAGTTGGTCGTACAGGTTCCTTCATTAAAGACTCGGCTTCTTTTATTGAGGAGCTCAAGTACATTAAGTTGGACTCTGGAGACATTCTGATCAGTTTTGATGTTGTTTCCATGTACACTTGCATCCCTATAAATGAGGCTATGGAAGTGATCAACTGTCTAATCGAACCTGATACTGCTCGATTAGTTGAGATCTGCCTCACTTTGACCTTTTTCAATTTTGAAGGTGAGTTCTTTGAGCAAACCTGTGGGGTTGCCATGGGCTCACACCTTTCCCCTGTTGTTGAGAATATTTTTATGGAGTATTTTGAATCTAAGGCTCTAAACTTAGCCTGCCTCCTGCCTAAGCTTTGGAAAAGATATGTAGATGACACTAATGTCATTTGGTCTCATGGCCAAGAGGCGTTAGACCTCTTCTTCGATCATCTCAATAGTCAATCCTTAGCCATTAAGTTCACAAAGGAACAGGAAGTCGATGGTTACCTCCCTTTCTTTGATATTCTTATCTCTAAGAATAGTGATGGTTCCCTCTCCCACCGAGTGTTTCGTAAGAAAACGCATACGGAGCAGTATCTTCATGCTAGTTCCCACCATTTCCCAGCTTAGAAGTTGGGGGTTCTCAACACCCTTGCTACTCGTGCCATAAGGATCTCTGATGAAAAGAGCTTCAAGGAGGATAAATCCCATCTCCTTAATGTCTTTGTTGAGAATGGTTATAGTAGGCACTTTGGACAAAAGGCTTTCCTCAAAGAAGCTAAGAATTTGTTAACTAAAAGAGATAAGAAGGAGCGGATTCTTGGTGTCCATCTTTCGTTTGTTTAGCGGACGACGGATAGGATTGCAAGGATTATTCAGAAGCATAATGTCCCCTTGACCTTTAGACCTCTTAACACCATTCGTAAGTCCCTCAGATTAGTGAAGGATCTTATCGACCCCAAGGAAATGAAAGGGGTATATATTATTCCTTGTTCATGTGGGACCCCCAATATTAGTGAGACTGGTTGCTCCATTAATCAAATGATTAGTGAGCACGCAGCTGACCTTATGCATAGGAGAGCCAAGTCTTCTGCTTTAGCAGAGCATGTGGAGAAAACCAATCATCATGTTTGTATTGAGGAGGCTAGTGTTATCGCTAGAGTATCCCAATTCCATCACCAGAAATTTACGGAAGCGCTTCAGATTGAAAAACGGCTGAACGATTTCAATAGAGAGGATGGTTGGAAGATCAGTGGTTGTTGGGTCTCAACCCTCTCCTCTTATTCGTTGTCTCCCTGCCTTCCCCTCCCTAAGTATAGCTTTTTTCTTGTTGTCTTTAAAAAAAAAAAAAATCCCCTGGTTTCCCGTTTCTTGTGGCCTTTGTTCTTTGAGGTTGATATAGTTGGAGGTATTGTAATAACACTTATTTATGCTATTTGTTTTATTCTAATAACAGAATGAAAATAATCTTGAAATTAATCTATGATAATTTTAACCCTTAAATAAACCATTAATTTTAAATATTAAAATATTCTTTCTAACCCTTAAATTACTCTAATATTTATATATTTAATTAACTTTTATAAATAACTATAAAATTAAAATTTATTTATTTTAATATATATTTATAATTTATAAGTGTATGAAACAATCCCTTTAACTTTACATTTTAATAAAAATATAACTAGCTATTTATATATTACTCTAATATTTATAACTTTTATAACTAACTGCTCTAATATTTAGATATAATAGCTTGGATAACTTACTATTAATTTAAATTAATTTATTTTATAATTTATTTATTTTAATATATATTTATAATATCATAATATATAATATAAATTACTCTAATATTTATATATTTATTTAACTTTTATAAATAACTATTAATTTAAAATTACTTCACTTTATAATTTATTTATTTTAATATTTATTTATAAATAAGTGTATGAAACGTCCCTTTGACTTATATTTTAATAAAAATATAGCTAGCTATTTCTATATTACTCTAATATTTATATATTTAATAACTTTTATAACTAACTATTAATTACTCTAATATTTAGATATAATAACTTTGATAACTAACTATTAATTTAAATTAATTTATGTTATAATTTATTTATTTTAATATATATTTTTAATTGTAAGTGTATAAAATGGTCCATTTACTTTTATTTTAATAAGAATATAACTAACCGAAGTAAATTATTTAATTAAATAATGGTTATACCCTAATCCAATCCTAACTAACTATTTCCCGGTCAAATCTAGTCGTTGTCAATATAGTTGTTACCTAGTCAAGAAATATAGCCATTGGAGGTTCTGCACTATCTATTTAACATGCAAAGCAATATCTATTCATTCAACTTATCCTAACGATGAACCACAATAGTTGGTTTGAAACGCGTCGACAAATGAAATATCATGTGATTTGAAAAATCTCTCTTAAACTTAATATGGATCATAGAAGCCTCAATTAAACAATTAAATTTATCTTATAGACAACTCAAGCCATGAAGAAAAAAAATTCAACCAACTAATCAGTTAATTAGGTAGAGGATGAGAAGACCCATGTAAAACAATATGTTTAATCTTTTGAACAATTTAATTCAATTCTATAACTTTCAATTTTTTTTCCATTGGAAACTTAAGAATAAAAATTCCAATCTAGGTATTAGGTAAAACGGCGACGAATCTAGAGTCTAGTACAAGTAAGAAAAAAAAGAGTAATGTAATATTGTTCTATACACCCATAATGAAAAGATTCATTGCTATGCTGATAATGTTTATTCCAAGCACATGTTAGGAGACAAAACTAAGTCCTTATCATGGAAATTAATTGAGAAAAGGTAATGTGACTTTTGGAATTGTTAAAGTTGCCAGCTTATCTAATGGTAGAGGTGAAGAAAAGAATGTGTTGTATGTTGATGGGCTAAAACATAATATACTTAGTGTTTCTCATATGTGTCACCAAGGATATGATGTGATTTTCAAGGCTAAAAATTGTCAAAACTAGTATGTAAAAACTAGAGAAATAGTAGTTGAAGATGTGAGGACAAATAGGAATGTCTATGTCATAAACGTGAACACAGATATTTTTCTTATCAAATATTAATGAGAGTTTGTTGTAGGATAGCAGACTTATACATATGTATTTTGATCAAATTGTCAAGTTGAGGAAGAAGAATGTTGTTAAAGACTTTCCAAAACTTTCGAAGCCTAAGAATACTATTTGCAAGTCTTATCACTTGGGTGAACAAGTGTAATCACCATTCGAGCCCAAGGAAAAACATCAACCAAGCAATTAAAATTAGTACATATGGACTTATGTGGTTCTCAAGAATGGAGACACCCACAAGTAAGTTGTATAACATTCTTATTATTGATGATTTAATGAGGATGATGTGGGCTACATTCCTTAGGGGATAATCAAAATATTTTGAGAAGTTTAAAGACTTTAAAGAAATGGATAAAAATGAGACTAACAATAAATTAAGAGTATTAGGTATCGTAATGGAGGCTAGTTTTCTTTACAATAATTTGATTATTTTTTCAAGCAACCCGACATAAAAAGGTAGTTTATCATAGTATAACAATGAAGAAGAGAGAGGCAATAGAACGGTTTAGTAGGTGGAGAAAACCATGATGGGAGAAAACAATATTAAGAAGAGATTTTTTCCTCAAGCCAATCACATAGTAGTGGGATTCTCACCCAAGCACATTTCAAACCAAACTGTGATAAGACACTTTATAAAATTTGGTATGGAATACTTGCAACAATCAAGAATTTTAGAGTGTATGGAAGCAAGTTCTACATCGAAAGGAATAATGATAAACTTGGTAAGTTCGATGCAAGGGCTAATGGAGGTATTTCTCTTGGATACTCATAAAATAACATGGAATATAGATGACACAATAAAAATACAAAGAAAATAGTTGAATGTGTTGATCTCAAAGTGGATGAGCACATCGAATCTAGTGTTTATTATCCAATAAACAATAGCTCTAGTGATCCTGTCGACAATGATTATTAGATGAAAATAATTAAGATCCACTCGTCCTCAAACCAATATCTTGTAAGGTATATGGAAACACATCGCCCAACTAACCAAATACTTGTGTACAAAAAAGAAGAATGTTTCTAAATTGCCCTGCTAAAGTGCATGTAGCCTTCTGATCGATGACGGAACTAAAGGGTCTTGTGCAAGTCATATAGGATAAGAATTAGACCAAATCGAGAAAAAGGTTACTTGAGAGCTTGTTCCCAAACTAGTGAAGAAGAATGTTATTGAAACTAAGTGGGTCTTTAGGAACAAATTGAATGAGTTTGGTGAAGTCGTAAAAAACAAGGCAAAATTAGTTTCCAAAGACTATGAAAAATTGAATATTTTGACTTTGATGAAATAATTTCTTCTATTACTCAACTAGAGCAAATTAGAATTTGTTTGGAATTTTCTTGTTTCAATCAATTAAAGATATATCATATGGATGTCAATTCCACATTTTAAAATGGATATTTGCAAGATGAAGTTTACATTGAGTAGCCAGATAGTTTTAAATTATCAGATAAATCTGATTATGTTTGTAATTTAAAAAAAGCCCTGTATGGTCTCAATCAACCTAAACAAGCCTGATATTCCAAGTTGGATAGCTATTTTCTCAAGAGTGGTTTTAAAAGGGGTGCAATTGATAGTAATTTGTATGTTAAATCTAATGATGGAAAATTGTTAGTGATGGTTTTCTATTTTCACGATATTTTTTTTTTTAAGTGATTTAGATCAACTAACACGCCAATTTTCATCTGATTTGAAGGCCGAATTTGAGATGCCCATGCTTGGAGAAATTTCTTATTTCCTTGGGTTACTAATCCCACAGTCTCCCAAAGTAATATTTATCTCACAAAGTAATTTATCAAGGAAATTTTGAAGAAATTTGGCATTGACAAAGGTACTTCAATAATCACTCCAATGGTTATAGGTTGCAAGCTCAACAAGACTAATAATCACTAGAGGTGGATTAATATTCATACAAATCAATTATTGTAAGCCTCTTATATTGGATAGCCTCAAGAGTAGACATTATGAAAGATATTGGTATTGCTGCAAGATTTCAATCATCTCCCAAAGAGAGTCATCTTTTAGTAGCCAAGAGAAATCTCAGATATTTGAGAACCATAATGGAATATGGACTTTGGCATTCCCAGGTAAAGATTTTTCACTAGATATTTTTATTGATGTTGATTGGGAAAGTGATGTAGATTATTGAAAGAGCACTACTAGTGGAGTTTTATTTCTTCATAAATATCTAGGTCCATGGTTGAGTAAGATGGCTTCTTCAGTTTCCCTTTCTACTACTTAAGTAGAATACATAATAACAACTTCTTGTTGCACTAAAATCTTATGGATGATGCATACTCTCGAAGATGTACAAGTATTATATGCTCAACCTATTCCTATCATTTGTGATAATATAAGTGCCATCAGTGTGTCCAAGAATCCTAGTTTTTATTCAAAGACAAAGCATATTTCAATCAAGTACCACTTCCTCCAACAACAAGCTTCCAACCAAATTGTTAAGTTAGAGTATGTAGACACAAAAGTGCGGGTAGCTAATATCTTCACCAAACCTCCCCCAAGAGATTATTTGAGTATTTGAGTGTTTATTTCACTATTTCTAATCAAATTTTAATTGTTTACCTCTTAGATGACAATCGTCTTAACTTTGATCATACACCTTTAACATCAACTCTAAAATTTGTGATACACAAAATCATCAAGTGCAAGAATTATGAGACTCAAAGGAACCTCCTTTTTGACAAAATTAGGGTTTATCTATGCTTAAAGGATTCAAATATGGACTTACACCTCATAACTTATAAGGATAACATCAAAGGTATCTATCACAATTTTACAAAAACCCTCTCCTCTACTATTAGAAAGTTCTCTATCAAGGTGTCATATAGATAGAATAATAAAACCACTGACATTTAGAATGATAATGATTGAAGATTTTCTTAAAAAACAACTAAGGATCCTTATAATGAATATTTAAGGTGTGACAAGAAAAATATTTACAAATATCTTATTAAAAAAAATAAAAAGGTATGGTATTAATAGAAAAAAATAGCAACCAAGTTACAATTGTCTAAATCTAGTCATAAAAAAATTTGGAGAAAATTTCTAGTTCTTTAAACTAAATAAATTAATTTGGTTTCATTAAAAACCAATAATTCATATCTTAAAAAGTCTTATGAATCCCCTAACCATGAGCACCAATTGAATGCCCATATAGATATGATATTATTCGTTAGAAGATTGAGATTTTGCTTAAGTGGATAGCTAATGGGAAATATAATGATATTGAACACCTATCCTCATCCCTCACATACACAATATCTTCAATTTATAAATGAATCAAGGCTTCCTTAAAACTTAGAAACAAAGTCTCATTGTACCTATATTTAAAAGTGGGGATAAAAGCATTCCCTCTAATTATGTGACTAAATTGTGATAGGGACCTTTGATGCTATCTTTATAATCCATGAATTTTAAAATCAAAAGCCTTATAGAGGAGAGGAATGTTGATCCCTCTATCCTTATAATATATGATAGTTTATGATATCCTTATAATCTATAAAACTTTAGTCAAGTTTCATAGAATTTTGTTGGAAAAGAAGATTATCCAATGTATATAAAGTCATGGCAAATGAGTTAAACACTTAGCTAGGATTAGGAGATCTCATGCAACTATGGATCACCCTGTTTCTCTTAGGGTCATTGCAAATAAATGTTGCAATAATAAAACTGATAGCTTTTTCTCATTGACTTTAGAAAATATTATGACATCATTCATATGAAAAAACAGTGTTAGAGCCTCGAAGAGAAAATGGTTCCCCTTGAGTTCAGGGTTGTTGTACTAGAAAATCAGATTGCACCCAAAAAAATATTTTTCACACTACATCCATTCAAATATTATAAAAATTCATAGTTGAATTGAGATCCAACTAATTTCAAATGTCAATATGGGAGTTGATATATTCTCTCAACCAAATTCCAAACCAATTATAAATTTACCATGTAAGCATTATCTCCAAGTGCCTCCCTTAATGCTTACATGTCGAAATTAAAAATAACACAAATTACAATATAGATAATACATATTACAATAATATAATTGGTCTCTATCTCACTGGTCTTCATCAACACTCATGTCCACTTTGCAATCTTTGGGAACATCACTCTTTCTTCGTCCACTACTTCGAGTTGACACTTGAAATTCCATTTAGCACATGCTTTTCTCAGACCATCATTGATGAGCTTTGCAAGATAAAAAATATTGACAACTTGTCTCATCAAGGCTTCCGTGATAAGATTTGTTAAGTAATAAAACATCATATGGACCAATAACCATCTATAAGATATTTCTCTTTCGTTTACCCATCAGTTGTTGGGAAGACGACCTAAATATTGAATGTGTTCAAAAATTGATCAAACAACTTCACCTGTTTCACACACATGGATCTCCATTTCTAACCTATGGTCATTGTTCAACTTCACCTATTTCACACACATGGATCTCAATTTGTAACCTATGGTCGTTGTTTAGGGGTTTTCAAGCACCAAGAATAACAAGCCATAACAATATATAAACAAAATCAAACTAGTGTTGTGTTCAAGGATTTCCGAGTGCCAAGAACCACTAATTTGATTTATGCAACATTGTTCAATAATTGGTTCTACACTTTTCACAAAAAAATGGAAAACTACGCAAATCTCACAACAACAAAATCAATAATCATGAAACTTATCATGGCTTGCATCCAAGCATACTACGTCCTTCCTTGGCACAAGTCAAATATTTTTTATCTAGTTCAATCTTTATCCTAGAGTTTTCGTCTTCATGAAGATATTGTTATAGAGGTCAATTTTGACAAATTCACACTCCCATATTAACTTGACCAAACTTAATATGTCTAATTTTTTTTAGTGTGGTTCACGAACACCCTAGTTAGTGAGTGGTCGCTACGTCCACGGAATAATCTAGGCTAATCACTGATTTGGATTTAAACATAAATGCAACAAATTATAGAGATAACCATAAACGCAGATATGCAGTGGAAATAATACATCATTTCATTAATGTAAAATACTGAAAAATGCTTACAAACAGTAATGGAAATAAACCAGCTAGGGCGATGGTAGCTTATCTCTGAGAAGAGATGTGGCGGCTACATGCCTCTTACTATCTTACAATGAGGCTCAAAGGCCTATTTATTGTTGAGAAACAATGGAAAACCCTTCACATCCCAAAACAACCCTAGAAGATGAAACACCAAATTGTGGGCCCTGTTTGGGTAAATTGGTACATCAATTTCCCGGGGTCATAACTTTGGCATATGATCTCCATTTGACATGTACAATAGCTCGTTAGAAAGATCTATCTGAGCACTACAACTTTGGGAAGGGAAACATTAATCCATGGACCTATGATGCCCCTAGATTTCCCAAAAAACGTCGTTTACGGCCTCAAAACGGCTCTGGAAGTTCAGGACCCGAAAAATTGTTAAAAATAGTAAACTGTGCTACAATTTAGGAAACTGAAAAACTTGAAAGAGACAGTTGTGGGGGTCCAAATGGGATAGGTGGGTGGCCACCAACATCCACCTGGATCATTCCTCCCCCCTAGGAAGCAACGGTCCCCATTTCATTGAGTTCCTCCCTGAGATGAGGAAGCTTCTGTTGAGTTGGGCCTTTCGTAAGCTATTATGCAATCTTTGATGTGTCCAGAAATGGTAGGAAGCATGGTCGATGATGGCCCACTTTAAACACTCGATGCAAGAAAAGGAATGGGGGAATGTTGTGCTTCAAAGCATTGTTTCCCATAGCCTTGGTACTAGTGTAAGGACCATGTCGGAGTGGTTTAAGTTTCTAATGGGTTTTGGTAAGGAAATCTCTCTGTAGATGTAACCAAACTTTGTCACCCACCTAAAACTTGGGTGATACCCATGTGGCTGAGGAGAAGTTGTTCCTGTGTTCTGTCATGACCATATCCCTTTACTGTTGCTGCTGCGTGGAGGAACCCTTTGCGGGGGTCATGGATGTAACAACGATCTTCCCCTTACTTTGGGAGTGAACCAGACAAAAAATGAATTTCCTAGGCTGGGAGATGAGCTTGCTTCCTTTCTCGGCAGTGATCAAAGAGGTGGTGGTAGGTGGGGCTACCTCCGGTATC
This sequence comes from Pinus taeda, assembly GCA_000404065.3. Taxonomy (NCBI): domain Eukaryota; kingdom Viridiplantae; phylum Streptophyta; class Pinopsida; order Pinales; family Pinaceae; genus Pinus; species Pinus taeda. Next base: position 302,036 of record APFE030084072.1, read on the forward strand.
TTGTATAATGAATTATTCAAAGAAATAATGACAGCACGAGGCCTTGAATCATACACAGCATGTCGCCTCCACAAGTATGGCTGACCTAATAGTACATCACAAACATTCAGAGATGTAACATCACACAATAACTCGTCTGTGAAGGGCTTGATGATGTAGGGAAGGCGGCACTACTAGCGAACTTTGAGATCTCATCCTTCATGAAGTCACCCAATACTGTACAACTGCAGGTGTGGTGTAGTTGGTAGGTCCAATCGCTTCATGACCTCTGCTGAAATGAGGTTCTTTTGGCTGCCACTTTCGATAATGAATTGCAGCGGCATACCCTTCACCCACATCTATGAGTGGAAAAGACATCCCCCCTCCTCTAGATCTTTGGGTTCATTCTTCTGGATCTTGGTGGTGGCAACAGTGGTGCTGGGCTCTGCATCAATTATTTTCTTCCCTTTTTCATCCCCTTGTCAGGCTCAGGCTCAGGGTTGGAACATGCATCTGATTCGGAAGCCTTCAACTCGACCACCAGCAACTGCGTGGTTCGACACTCACTTGTGTTGTGAGTGGGGCTCTTATGGAATTCACACCACTTTCCTGTGTCCTTCTTTGGCTTCGTGGTGTTGTTCTTTTCTTTTGGCTTTAACGGGTTGTCTTGGGTCACCCTGCCTTGGCTTTGTCCTTTGGTCTTTGGATTCACAGATCCAAAGTCTCGCTTCTTCTGTTTGAACTTTTGCTCGATTTTGACAATGTATTGATATGTCGTGTCGAGCAAGGAGATGTTCAAGAACTCCATCTCTTCCTAGATATATATATGTAGGCAGTCGCGGTATTTGAGTACCAGATGTAGATCAGAATCTTTGATACCCAACTATGTGCGAAGGGTATGAAAAATGTTTGTGAACTCTGTCACATTTTGGTCCCTTCCCTACCACAGTGTGGTCCACTTTACATATTTGTCCTCATAGCTTTTAACAGGGTAGTACTACTCCTCGATGGCATCCCGAATGAATCCCAAGTGGGTGCAGCTGAAAATAGTGAGCCTATGCTTTCATTCTTCTTCTCACAGTAGGTTTCCCACCAGTCCTTGACGTGGGGGGCTGCTTTGAGAAGAGAAAAAATAATCTTTTCCGGACTCGAAAATTCATGAAAAGAAAAATACCCATCTAGAAGGTTTAAGCATTTATCTACAACATCTACATCTATTTGACCCTCGAAGATGGGGATTTCAAAATTAACTTGTACCTTAAATGGTGTGGCATTTCCAGAGTAGCTTTTGGAAGCCAATGCGTCGCCTCTGGGTAGCTACTGAAGGATCTGTGTGAAGCTATCCATCATCGTGTTCATTTCTCACTCGAGGGCTTATTCGAGCAAGATTTTGATAGGATCACCTACCCCCTCGTCTTTCTTTTCATCCGCCATGGGAGGCCGTCGGGATTTACGAGGCTGGTCTTGTAAAGGTTCGACCAGTTCAAGCCCTAATTCCTTATATCCCAACCTCGTTAGGGACATGCAAAGAAAAACAGAGAAAAAGTAGACCACTTTGATATCACTGATCCAGGTTTAAACAAGAATGAAACAAATTACATAGATAACCATAAACACAGATATGCAGTGGAAATAATACTTCATTTCATTAATGTAAAATACTAAAATATGCTTACAAATAATAATGGAAATAAACTAGCTAGGGCAGTGGTAGCTTATCTCTAAGAAGAGATGTGGTGGCTACATGCCTCTGAAATATCTTACAATGAGGCTCGAAGACCTATTTATTGTTGAGAAACAATGTAAAACCCTTCGCATCTCGAAACCTAACCCTAGAAGATGAAACGCCAAATTGTGGGCCTCGTTTGGGTAAATTGGTACATCAATTTCCTAGGGTCGTAACTTTGGCATACGATCTCCGTTTGACGCGTACAATAGCTCGTTAGAAAGATCTATCCGAGCACTACAACTTTAGGAAGGGAAACATCAATCCATGGACCCATGTTGCCCCCATATTTCCCAAAAAACGTCGTTTAGGGCCTCAAAATGGCTCCAACAGTTCAGGACTCGAAAAACTACTAAAAATAGTAAATTGTGCTACAATTTAGGAAACTGAAAAAAACTGAAAGATACATTTGTGGGGGTCCAAATGGGATAGGTAGATGGCCACCAACATCCACCTAGATCAATCACCCCTTGGCCTACTGGCAAGACCTGACCCCAAGGGCTTCGGGCAGAATCGACCCTGTGACCTCCCGATGGTGAGGCACAGTTTTTGACCAACTGAGCTAACCCTTGGGGCTAAACTTAATATGTCTATTATAGAAACTACGTATTTAAAATATATGTCATTTCACATTTGACCAATGATTTTGATGAGCACCATTGACTACAAGGCACAAAGACCTCATAAAGAAAAAATATGTGTGAATTGCAAAGATCACTCATTGAATGAAGAGGTTTGGATGAATTCTAGCTATAAGAATAAAAAATTCCAAGTTCCCGGTGCCATTATTCCATTACTTCAGAAATTAGAGATAAGTCATCTTTACGCCACTCCTCTACTAGATGCACCATCCTACTAGACCTCCTTAGGTTTAGAAATACAGTGAAAATGCGCCTACAAAGAATACCCGTGTACCTTATAATACCATGGGTAGTACTAATGTCAGAACCTCCAAGAGTTTCGAATATTCATCCCCAGCTCTTGAATGACAAACAAGGGAAATACTTTCCCATATATGCTCTTGTAGTTGCTAGAATATCTCTATTGATCCTAAAGACAAAATATTTATACATCTGAGAAAGCTCAACAACTAATCAAATGTGGACACAATCTGAAGGCATTTCATTAAAAGAATTGAAATCCATGTGGCTCATGCCTAGCTGCACACACAACTATGTCTCATCATTAGATATTTCTAGTAATACTCTAGGGATAATTGTCCCATCAACTGAGAGGCAAAGGATGAGTTTGACATTGTCGTGGGTCCCAAACAAAACCTACACCAAAAGTTTCAAATTATGGAGAAAGATTGATCACTGATAAATAAACACTGAATTAAAGAAAAGAACATGGAATTAAGGTTTCGTGCCCTCCTCCATAAACACAATCAAACATTAGCAATACAGACTATATTTACATGAAATCATTGAGCCTAGATAAGACAATCACAACTCTTAGTCTCCTTATATAGGAAATCAGGAATGAAATCAGTGTTATCCCCTCAATATAATGTTTGTAGACGATTGGTTACACCGATTATAAAAATACGGCGCTTCATCGATTAGTTAACTTGAGCGATATCCATATCAAACACACGAACTTGCTCAGGGCAGGGGAATATCTCACTGTTAATCATCTTGGATAAATTCCATCTATTTATCGTTGACTCTGCTCTAGTGACCAAAGACATATGAACGAATAACAATCTCCATAGACTCCAAGCAGGTCACAAGATCCTCCACATGCAATATTTACAAATAGTCTTCCAAAACACACACAAACACATTATACACGCCTACCGCTATTTTCCTTATTTTTCCATGTCTATGAGTCCTCTCAGCAAGGGGTGAGCCTCAAAGGGCTTTGATACCAACTAGAAAATAAATTGCACACCAGAAACTATTTTTCACACAACATTCATTCAAAAATATTATACAAATATATACTTGAATTGAGATCCAACTAAATCCAAATATGAATATGGGAGTTGAGATATTCTCTCAACCAAATCCCAAACAAATTCTAAATTTACCATGTAAGCATTATCTCCAATAGTTGTTACTAGGCTTTATGACAATGATATTGATAATTTTAAGATCACTATGAGTTGGTAAAAAGAAATAAAATGCATCAACAAAGGCAAGTAAGATTGATCCTTATCTATATTGGAATATACATTAATAATAAAGAATAGTGCTAAAAATATGTAGGTTGTGCTCCCCGTGCTCAACCACATAGTCATCACTCTTCTCCTCATGATGTTGATGATCTTATTCTTTTGGTGAGAAACAATTATGATCTTCACAAGCAACTAAAATTTTTCAAAAAATTATATGCCAAGATTGGTATAATTTTTAACACCAAAATAATTGAAGTCATCATTATTAATTCTAAGAATATCACATATAATACTTTCATACATAATAACAACAACTAATGGAAAAGTCTTTCCATACAAATAATTAGAATTATCACAACCTTAACTAGAATTATCACAACCTTAACCTAGAATTATACCATTAGACAATAATTTACTCCTCACTCCACCACATCATGGATTGGATTTCAAATGTGTGTTACCTCACTCCACCTAAGTACCTTTAGGCGGGAAATATCCAACTTGTGAGGCAAACGCTGTGAAGCAGCAACGATATTATACATGTATATTTAAAGCAATGTTTTCACATTTGAATACAAATTGGACTGGATGGTTACTTCCCTCTAAAAATGGGAAACTATGAATGATTGAAATCATTATGCCTCTTTGGTGATATTTTCGATCAATTAAAAGTTTATATATAGAAAAACCTAAAACTGTGTGTGTAGAATGTGGCCTTGTAGTGCTCTGTTTATTGCTCCTCTATTTCGACTTTATTTTTGGCGAGCCAAACATAGGGACGTTGAAAAATTGGTGTGGTTGATCCCATGGCCTTGGCCCAACTAACAACTGACCTCCTTTCTAGTTAATATTATACAATAGAATGGAAAAAGTATGATTATATCCCAATATAGATTAAGTACCTTATTATCCGTGCTGTGTATGATTATATCCAAATATAGATTAAGTACTTTATTATCCGTATTGTAATGGGTTTTTGGCCAATCTTATATTAGTTTGAGTTTGATCAAAAAAATCGCAAAAAGATTTATAGTATATAACATTACACATTGAAATATATGATCTTTTAGAAATAATTTAATTTATTTATGTTCAATTTGATTGGCTATCAAATTGAACATGTTATTGCCCTTTGCCTCTATTAGATCACATCAAGGTTTTTGATGGGCATTTATGATACAATTTGTTTTGGAAAGGTGATAAAATTATTGCTAATGAGTATAATCAATTTATATTCCTATTTACGAAAATGGCTAATAATTAATATAATCTAATAAAAAAAAATATTATTTAAAATTACATATACAATTTAAAATGATTATTTAAAATCACATATGTAATTTAAAAAGATTTATTAATGGTATGTGAGAGATATATTTTTATTTTTACATTATATTTTTAAGGGGTAGAGGTCACTTAGGTTTTTGTGCAAACTTAACCACATATGATAGATTTTACACTATAATGAATAGATTTTACACTATTAATGAATGAATGATATTCAAAATAATAAGATGTTTTTAATATGAATAAATATAACATTTCCCATATTCATAAACCAAGGTATACTAGAAATTTAAGATAGGATCTCTATAACCAGGTCTAATAATAAGATTTTCATAAAACCATATCCACAAATTATAAAAAACCAAATGTAAACTATTAATAATTATTTCTATGTTGCAATACAAATAACGTTAATTTGCAAAATTTAATAATGCATTTAATTACAATTTAAAATTAATCTAATTATAACATTTTAAAATTTTAAATCTTTGTATTTTTATTGTCTCTACTTTAATTTAGCTATATTTAAACTACACTGCAAGGACTAGCTACTATATAACCTTTATTTCAACTCATTTGCACAAAGTTTTAAATAAAAACGTTCAAATATATCTGGTCAAATATTCCTTCCCTGTACATACACATTATTATTCAGAAATCTTTTCAATAATATTTTGTGGAAATTGAGATATCAGATGTGACCAGGCTTTGTCAAATGCTCTAGATGAGATGGGATGAAATATCTCCAGCTGTCCAATGTTGAAGGTTGAAGTGTTTTAAAAGTTTTTTCAATAGAGGTTGTGGATACTAGTGTGCAAAATCCATAATAAGAGGCCCAAATAAGAAAGAAAAGAAAATCGATGGCAATCTACATAGAAGATTGTGTTCCAGGAATGAGGGTTTGTGGAATTCAGATCATGATTAAAAATATGAAGAGGGGACAAAAAAAAAATGTGATGCTGATCTTGAGGAAAGATTTATATTTTAGAAAAAATCAAGATTTTATTGTGTCGATTCTAATGCATCATTACAAACGGAATCGGTAAAAGTGGAATGATAGAAATAATCTTAGGGGATCTTTGTGTTTTCAACTATATTTAGATTTTTCATGCGCAAATGCTAGCCTGTTTGTTTGATGTTTATGTTAGATGTGAATCCAAATGACGTCACGACAATAACAGTGGTCGACGCCGCCTCTCTGACACTCCATCGAAAGCTATCGATCGAGGTAGTTTGCAGCCGAACCTACCACACATAAATTTCACATCTAGCTAATTCTAGATCAACTCTATTTTCTTCTATAAATTTATATTTACCTGAAATTTAGAATGCAAGCCTAGGTCAATGCCTGTGTGTAATAGAAATCTATGGTTCTTCATTGTATTTTTTTCTCTGTTTAATAAATTATCTCTATTCCTGTTATCTCTTGCTAGGTCTGTGATTAGTTTTATTCTCTGCTGTGTTTCTCTGATCTCACAACTGGTATCGGAGCTAGTAAGAAGGAATCTCTTTGGTTGTACTTTATGGTTAATCGTGCCCCAAAATCTGCATCTTCGCCGCCACTTAAAAGTCTTCTGGTAGGGTTAGTAGAGAATAAGATTCACAACTTTGATTCCCGAGAAAATACTAGAGTCTACTTGTGAAATCAGCAGAGAATAAGATTCAAAACTTTGATTGCCGAGAAAATGCCAGTCTTCTTACGAAGTTAGCAGAGAACAAAACCTGTGAAAGAGTTTGATGAAGGATATGGATATTTCTTCCAAAAACCTACGCTGAAGAAATTGACGGTACTATGGTCAAATTCCGGTGGGATCGGTAGAAAAAAGGTGTGTTGAAAGTCATTGTAGGAATACCATATTTAGTAAATGTCGTTGTATGTTATTTTGAATGTGGTATATTGTTCCTCTATGATTTAAATCATTTTAAAGTCTCTCTTATTCTTATCAATCGTTATCTTATTTTAATAATAATAATAAGAGTGTATGGGAGGTTTTTCCATTAGGAGTGTATGGAGGAAGATCTTTGAGCATTGTGGCTATTATTAAAATAATTTTGGTATTTTAAATAAAAGTAAAAATGGGATATACATTTTTTTTTTATTAAAGAAGAGATTTATTGATTATTTGTTTGAGAGTTGGTAAAGTGAAATTATTAAAGTTTTATTTTATAAGTGGAGTTTGGTTTTTGGAGATTGAATTTTATTGAGAATGGAGACATTAATAGTAATTGATATGGAGAAATTGAGTGGGGCTAGTTTTTTGCTATGGAAATTACATATAGAGGATATATAGATTTTAGAAGATTAGTATTTTTCGATTGAGGGTTTAACAAAGAAACCCTCATTGATGACAGATGATGGGTGGAATAAGCTAGATATAAAGATGATTTCAATAATCTGCGAATATTTAGCAAAGAATGCGTATTTCACTTTGTCTGGAGAAAAGGCAACAAAAGGATTATGGAAGAATCTCCATGATTTATATAAGAGGAACACATCATCAAGATAAGTGTTCTTAATGAAAAAGCTTTATAATATCAAGATGAAGGAGGGTGCTTCAGTTTTTGAGCACTTGAATGAATTTAATATTATTACTAGTAATCTTGCCTCTGTTAAAATAATACTAGATTATGAAATTAGAGCCATTTTATTTATGTGTTATGTTAGTGCCTATCAGTCATGTTAGTCACCAGTGATCAAATATGCTTTTTCAAATATTTTTCTAGGGTCTTAGGTCAATTTTTTTTATGGTTTCATTAGGTATTCAAATAAAAAATCTCGATCATTGGTTGTTGAGTCTAGGTTAGTGCTACTCCCTTCAGTAATCATGGTTCTCACTAGTTGTCATGGTCATGTTATTATTGGTCTTGGATCAGTTGAAGTGTTAGCATTTAAGTCTTGGTCTATGGTTTCCACCGATGTTGTCATTACTATGTCCAAATTAAAAGCAAAGAGCCATCATTGCTATGTGTCTTAAGTCTTCACACCAAGGGAGATATCATGTTAGGAAATGAAGGTAATAAAAGGTATCAAGCAACATTTATGAAGATATTACTACAAAAGGAAGGGTATATTGTCATCCTTTGACATAAACAAGAAAATGTGTTTTTGTAAGTTTCAAAGACATTCCAAACATTAGTTTTAATCACTAACATGCACAAAATATTCCAATTAATCATCCATAGCCCAAAAGACACATTCAACATCAAATATCACTCTTATTGTGCATCTCAAACTCTCACGTTGTGTTTTTAGCCTGCTTAGTATGTTTTCATCTAGACACTACATTTTCTTGCAAGTGTGGCTTGAACACATCTCCAAGCACTTTATTCAATAGGAGAATGTCTTCTCGGCTCAGTATAGGTATGTCAAAGTCAAACACCACCTCAGCAAAGTGAAAATTTCAGTTAGAAGGTGTGGAACCCTCCCCTAGGGTTTCAAACCCAGGTTTTCAATTTTTCACTCTGTGATTTAATTAGCGCACTACTAAACTAGTTTCCCCACACTTACTAACCTTCCTCACACTGATATACAATTCCCCTATCATTTCTGATCCTTCTTATTCATCCCCATAGCTTCTAGGGAAAACCCTAGACCCCACGCTACGTTTTTAGTAGAAAGGGTAGCATGGAACGTGTAAAAATTATTTGTTGGTTACCCCATCACTCCCTATCCTATTTCTCACTTCCCTAAGCTCCCTAGGACCCCTACCCACCTCCCAATTTTTATGATTTCTTAATTACCTCCATAACTTCTCTTTCCCCTCACTTCGAATTACAAAACCTAAATCCCTAGTTTCCCTAATTAAAACTCAGTTTTTTCCATTCCTCATAACCTAGTTTGTTGTTCAACATTTGAACATGGAAACTGAAAAGAAATCCTACAACAAGGGAGGAAAAGTGTAAAGGTTTGAACCCCTCAACGCTCAGGATTTGGTACCCTCACCATTTTCTAAGCAGTGTTTCCAGAATGTTGGTTGCCTAGGGTTTTGTGAGCAAATCGAACAAGCAGGTTATCTTTCTAAACTAACCAACCTGTTTTCCATGAACCATAGAGGAGATAAGGCCAATATTGCTGAGGTGGAATTCATCATTTCATAAAAAACTATAGTTGTTGTCATAGGGATAAGCAACAGTGGGGAAAAGTGGTTTAAAAACTTAGATTTGGACACATCAAATTACAGGGTTTTCATCAAAATTCAGTTCAAAGAGGCTCCCAACAGTATTTTTCATTTTGGATTGTTGCTTGAAATTTTTTATCCATTAATGAAGTTCATCAGGAAATATTTTACATGTGAGGGCAGGTTTTCAGCAGTGTATAAGTATCATATCATATTGATGATGCACTTCACCGATGTAAAGCCTCTCAACCTACCTCACTACCTTTACAAAAATTTAGTTAAGATGGCAAATAAAGTGCAAAATAGAAAGGATTATCACCAAGCTAGTCTCTACCACCATGATTTAATTAAAATCATTGTACTACACCAACTTGAAAAGAGGAACATCTCTTGGGAAAGCTTCATGTAGTCCACAGTATTTCCGCCTTCTACTAGTGAACCTACTAGCCACGGTACACCACCAACATCATCCAAACAAAGGGAGGTTGGCTTATCTAGTAGAGTTTGGGTGAATAAGACACCTACGGAAGAAATCACTCAAACCTACATCCAATGGAAGAGGCTTGTGTTTTCTCCTAAAGAAGAGGAAAGGGCCAAGCCTACTTCAATTGACAAGGAAGTAGTGCCACATCACCATGAAACATCATTCGATAAGCATATTCATGAAGAATAGGGAAAATCATTGAAGAAAATTTCCATGGAGAAAGAGGCCGAGATTAGAGGTTTGAAAGATGATCTAGCTAAATCCAACTACATGATTACATTTTTGCAACAGGAAAATAGGCAAATTAAAGTGAATCAAATGGTAATGTGAAAACCTAGAATGGGTGTAGAGGAATGGGTGTAGAGGATGAGCCAGGAAAATGTAAGAAAGTCACTGGTTTAGAAAAAATGGAGGACACTAAATTTCAATTCAAGCTAAAGTGGTCTAGAACCAAGGGCATGAAGAGGAAAGGAGACCAAATGAGTGAGCCATCTACACCTTTGGAGTAGCTGGACATTAACAAATCCATTGGACAAGATTTTGAGAAAGAAAGGGAGTATTTGTTGGATAAAGTTAATTGCCACTTGGAGAAACTCCTTGAAAGGGCCAATAGGGCCACCAACTTGCAAAGCCATATTGCTAGGCATTACTACACCCGGAACAAGATTTGTCACATTAGGGTTAAGAGCACAAAGGAAAACTCAAGAAAACCCTAAAGAAGATAAAGAAGAAGGATAAATTGGAATTTCTTGTTGATGCATCCTTGATAGTTTGAATTATCTTTCAAAGGGTCAATGTAGCAAATTTTGAGAAATTTTGGCAACTTTTTTAATTTTTGCTCATTTTTCCAATTTTAGCAGGTTTTACACAGAAAAGGTAGCATGCCCCACACTATGTTTTTGTTGGTGGGATCTATTTGAAAAATGTCTTAGTGTTTTAGATGCCTTTTACCTCTACATAAATCCTAGCAAATCGTACTTCCACTATGACATGATATGGCAGGTCTAAAGTCTAAACAGTGCCTAAAAAACACCTTTGTGCCCCTCATTTTGAGTAGCACGCTACATTTTTGGTGTAGTTGTCAGAGAATCGAGAAAACTCCTAAAATATATAAACCCTAGAGTTGAACATACCTAGCCTAATATCCTTTTCCCACTCCAGTCATATTTGGCTGTGAGCTTTATAGAGAGAGGCCCCTATGGTTTAGCAGGGTTAGCTGCTGAACCCAAAATGGTTTGAGGTTACCCTCGTTGATCTCCTTTCTCAGCCTTAGGACATTGTGGAGGATAACATTTTGGTGCCATTGCTAGGGAATGCAATATCATATCTTCCCTGGGAAATAACGACAAGGATCAGATCTGACTGTTGATGGTGGAGAGTGATCAAACAGAGGAAGGTTGAATTCATTCACCTGGTGACTCCAAATAAGTTTCAAATTAATTTGAAGACTCCACTAGAGGATGAAGCTTACCAACATAAAAATGAAAGGACAATATGGGAAGATCAAGTATTCAAATTGGAATTTCATCCAAGACTTCATGTTCTTTATTGTAAAGTATTTCTTATCTTTCCCTAAGAATGTCAAGAAAGTTTTCCAAAGTATATTGTATTTGAGAAAAGATTCCAAACCTGCATTTTATTCCTTTCCTTTGAAGATTGTGCATACAAATTTTGATCTTGGTCAAGACCCTTCTTTTGAATCTTATGATGACCATCTTCAACTTGATGAGCCTCAAGAGTTCAAGACTAATCCTACAACTTTTGTACATACTCCTACACCTTGTAAAATTGAAGATAAATACAAGCCACTCATCTTGTCTCCGCTACTGCATGATTTCCCTGAAAATTATTACAAATATATTCCTAGGTTTGATGGTGGATATGGTAGCATCACTGATGAAAAACACATTCAGAATTTTGAAAATTTTCTTAACCTTTCTGATGTTGAAGAAAATGATTTCAGTATTAGGATTTTTTCTTTATCTTTACAAGGTGAAGCCAATGAATGGTTCAAGAACTTACCAACTACAAGCTTTTTCGATTCCCATTAGTTTGTGAAAGTATTTCGTGATAAATGGGTGATCAAGAGGAATCATTTTTTTTGTTTTAGAAGAATATAATCATTTGAAAAGATATCCAGGAGAAACAGTGCAACACTTTTAAGATAGGTTAAATTAAGTATACCATTCAATCCCTGTTGATATCAAACCGCCACCCAGTTTAGCTCTCTTACATTACCCAAATGCCTTTGATCTGGAAATGGAATTTCAATTGAGAGAAAGGAATCCTACCACACTAAAAGAAATGCAGGGCAATGCAATAGTTGCGGAAGATAATCTACTTGTCAAAGGGTCAAAGTTGAAAGAAGTGACAGAGATGGAGAACATAGAGAAGGAACACCTAACAACTTCATAAGTGAAGATCGACATTTTTTTAAGTATAATGGAAGAAATGATACAAAATATCACCATGAGATATGAACATTTTGTTTAGAAATGTCATGTCCCACTTATTGCAGAAGAAGAAGAGGTTGTTGACCCTAACCATTTTGCTGCTAATCTTAGTTACCATAGATCAGGAAATGATTTTTTTATGTATTGATTGTGGAGGATCAATCCGTTGATCTAATGTGTATGCTTGATGTCATTCCTTATATTGATTAGTTACCCAAGTATGATGATGATTATGTTGTTGAAATAGAGGCTAACTTTTCAGGAGAATTGGTGGCATGTTGTTGGTAGGAGGAAGTTCAGTTACAACAACTTAAATATATCACCAAATGTACTCATATCAATCATGACAACATTGAAGAGAATCCAAAAAAAATCAAAGTAGGTGAAAGGTCTTTGCCTTTATGTTTTACTTCATTTCATTTACTGAGGGAAAAATTTCCTAAGATTAGAAATAAGGAGTCTTTCAGTTGTAAGACTGAGCATGAAGAAGACGATTAACTTCTTGATCAAGACTCCTTACCCTTGTGTTTCTCCTCATTTGAAAAAATAAGAGAAAACTATAAGCAAGCAAATAAGTGAGTTTTTAACAACATAAATGGGCATCCTTCTCATGAATTGGTTGAGGATGTCACTTGTGATATGGAAGCTTATTTCACTCTAGAATCGTAGCCACTAAGTTACATTGAGTTTGAAATCATAGATGAAGTTTAGAATCTAAAAAATATTGTGAATTAATGTAGGATAATTTTTTATGATTAATTTTTGATTCATTTCACTTTTTGAATAAAATTTTTAATAATATCTCTGAAGCAAAGAATGACAGGCTTATAGAAAATAATGTAGTCTCATTGGAACCATTGTATGCCAAGTTGCAACAGTCCTCTCAAGTTCTTCGTAATCCAATAGTTGATGTTTTGAATGAAGCAGACTGGGATCAAAATAGAGAAAACCTATTCCTGATCTTGAAAATGAAAATCACCAAGCCAATGTTCATTTCTATAGAACTTATTGCTCTCCTATGTCCGAAGATAAAATAGATCAACTCTTGAAAAGTCATGTTACAACCCAAGTTAAGGCAGTTTTTTAGTTTTCACATAGTCAAGAATGTGTGAGTGTAATTTCTTCCATTATTGAAAATGAAAATATGGGTTTAAACGATGATAGTCATTAGACTAATGAAACTATACATGAAGTTGTTGTGATTAAGTCAATTTTTGATGTAAATTCCTTGTAAGGAGATAAACTAATAGGGACTCTTTTCTTTCATGAACATGCTAGGGTTGGAATGTTTAATAATCTTAAAGAATGTTTTCTGTTCAAGGATGATTCAGGATGTGAATTGGAAGAGTATGAGTCTGATATAGATAGTATACCAAAGATAGAATCAGAGTTCCTCATTCTTGAGGAATTTACAACCAACACTCAGGTAGCATAAAGTCATACTTCCCTATGTCTTCCTATGATCAACATCCAAGTATTCTTTCAGATCAAAATGAAAGGAGTACTTGTAATTTTGCTAGATTTCAAGACAAGTTTACATTTCATATTTTTAAGGATCCTTGGACTATTTTTCTACAGTCAACAAGGAAGATGGATTTTCTTGTATTTATGAATCATGAGCACATTTTCAGTGGACACTTGGAGTGGCCAATCTTTTGGTTTTCCTACCTGCTGAAGGAAAGTACTAGAAGGATTCAAAATAGGTAGCCATTTGTTGGATTGGTTACACTAGAGGGATGATTTCACATGAATTGTATATATATTATTATATATATATATTATATTATATATATATATATATATATATATTATATATATATATATATATCCTTCAGGTAAGCGATTATTGTCACGATTTGGAGCCTGAGGTGAAGGCCCTAAGATCTCAATGGTCTTCTGCCATAAGTAAGTTCCGTCAGTAGTCAGTTTTAGAGCTAAGTCATTTTTTACAGTCTGTCAAGTATATTCAGTTTGTCGGTCAGTTTTCAATTTTGAGTTTGATCTTTGTGTTTTTGACTCCATTCCCAGTGGATAAGGCTACCTGGTCTACGGTGTTCTTGACACCTCCTAAAAGATTTTTCATCCCCAGTTAGAGCCAATATTAGTTCCTATTAATCATGTCAGACACCAGTAATCAAATATACTCTTTCAAAGTTTTTGCTAGGGCCTTAGGTCAAATTTTTTATGGTTTCAATAAGTATTCAAATAAAAATTTTGATCATTGGTTGTTGAATATAGGTCAATGCTACTCCCTTCAGTAATCATGGTTCTCATTGCTTGTCATGGTCATGTCATTATTGGTGTCAAATCAGTTGAAGTGCCAGCATATAAGTATTGGTCTAAGGTTTCCACCGATGTTGTCATTAATATGTACAAATTAAAAGCAAAGAGCCATAATTGTTATGTGTCTTAATTCTTCACACCAAGGGAGATAAAATGTTAGGAAATAAAGGTAATAAAAGGTATCAGGCAATATTTATGAGGATATTGCTGTAAAAAGAAGGGTATATTGTCATCCTTTCACATATACAAGAAAGGTGTTTTTGTAAGTTTTAAAGACATTCCATTTTTTTTTTATCATTCACATGTACAAAAGACTCCAAGTAATCATCCATATCCCAAAAGACTCATTCAACATTGAATCTCACTCTTATTGTGCATCTAAAACTCACATGTTGTGTTTTTACCATGCTTGCTACGTTTTCATCTAGATGCTATGTTTTCTTGCAAGGGTGGCTTGAAACACATCACCAAGCACTTTATTAAACAAGTGAATTTATTTTCACCTCGGTACATGTATGTTAAAGGCAAACACCACCTCAACAAAGCTAAATTTTTATTTTGAAGGTGTGGAACATTCTCCTAGGGTTTCCATGCTATGTTTTTAGTTTTTCGCTCTGTGAGTTAATTGGCACACAACTAAACTAGTTTCCCCAAACTTACTACACTTCCTCACACTAATATACAATTCTCCTATCATTTATAATCCTTATCATTCATCCCCATAGCTTCTAGGGAAAAACCTAGACCCCACGCTACATTTTCGGTAGAAAGGGTAGCATCGACTGTGTAAAAATTAATTGTTGTTTGTCCCATTACTCCATATCCTATTTCTCACTTCCCTATGCTCCCTAGGACCCCTACCCACCTCCAAAATTTTTATGATTGCTTAATTATCTCTATAACTCCTCTTTCCCCTCACTTCGAATTACAAAACCTAAATCCCTAGTTTCTCTAATTAAAACTCAGTTTTTTTCATTCCTCATAACCTAGTTTGTTGTGCAACATTTGAATATGGAAACTGAAAAGAAAACCTACAACAAGGGAGGAAAAGTGTCAAGTTTTGAACCCCTTAACAATCAGGAGTTGGTCTCCCCACCATGTGCTAAGTAGTGTTTCCATAATGTTGCTTGCCTGAGGTTTTGTGAGAAAATCCAACAAGTGGGTTATCATGCTAAACTAACTAGCCTGTTTTCCACAAACCTTAGAGGAGATAAGGTCAATATTGTAGAGGTGGACTTCATCATTTCATAAAAAACAATACCTCTTGCCACAGGGATACCAAAAAGTCGGGAAAATTAGTTCAAAATCTCATATTTGGACACTTCAAATTACAGGGCTTTCATCAAAATTCAGTTTAGAGAGGTTCCCAAGAGTATTTTTCCTTTTGGATTATTGCTTGAAAAGTTTCCTCCATTAATGAAGTTCATCATTAAATATCTTACATGTGAGGTCAGGTTTTTATTATTGTATAAGTATCATATCATATTGTTGATGCACTTCACCGATGTAAAGCCTCTCAACCTACCTCACTACCTTTACAAAAATTTAGTTAAGATTGCAAAGAAAGTGTAGAATAGAAATGATGATCACCAATATAGTGTCTACCACCATGCTTTAATTAAAATCATTGTCCTACACAAACTTTAAAACAGGAACAACTCTTGGGAAACCTTTATGCATTTCACAGTATTTTTTCCTTCTAATAGTCAGCCTACTATCCACAGTACACCACCAAAATCATCCAAACCATGGGAGGTTAGCTCCTCTACCAGAGTTGCAGTGAGGAAGAAACCTAGAGAAAAGGAAAGGACCAACCCTACTTTAGTTGACAGGGTAGAAGCTCCACATCACCATGAGACATCATTCCATGTGCTTATTCATGAAAAATAGGGAAAAATATTGAAGCAACTTGTCATGGAGAAAGAGGTTGAGATTCGAGGATTCGAAGACGATTTGTCTAAAGCCAACTGCATGATTGAATTTTTGTAGCAGGAAAATAGGCAACTCAAAGTGTATTCTAATGTCAAAACCTAGAATGGGTGTAGAGGATGAGCCAGGCAAAGGTAAGAAACTCATTTCTTTGGAGAAAATGGAGGACACTTAATATCAAGTCAACATAAAGAGGCCTAGAACCAAGGCCATGAAGAGGAAAGGAGAACAAATGAGTGAGCCATCTACACCTTTGGAGAAACTAGACATTAACAAATCCATTAAACAAGATTTTGAGAAATATAGGGAGTATTTGTTGGATAAAGTTAATTTCCAATTGGAGAAACTCCTTGAAAGGACCAATAGGGACACCAACTTGCAAAGGATCATGGCTAGCCATTACTACACCCAGAACAAGATTTGTCAAATTAGGGTTAATAGCATGAAGATAAAACTCATGAAAACCCTAAAGAAGCTCAAGAAGAAGGATAGCTTGGAATCTTTTGCTGATGCATCCTTGATTGTTTGACATATATTCTAGAGAGTCAATGGAGAAAATTTTGAGCAATTTCAGCATTTGTTTGAATTATTGGGCATTTTTCCAATTTTTAGCAGCTTTTGGCGAGAGAAAGTAGAGTGGCCCATACTATGTTTTTGTTGGGGGCCTATATTTGACAAATATCTTAGTGTTTTTTATGCCTTTTTACCTCTACATCAATCCTATCAAACCGGACTTCCACTACAACATGATTTGGCAAGTTAAAAAGTCAAAAAAGTGCCTAAACAACAAGTGATTGTTTGTAGGTTAAAAAAGAGTCTCTATGGGTTTAAATAGGAACTTCGACAATGGTACAAGAAATTTGATTCATTCATGTTGGAACATGGTTTTCACAATTTGGAAGTTGACCATTGTGCCTATATTAAGAGGTATGATCAAGGAAAGTATGTAATATATTGTTATATGTGGATGACATGTTGATTGTTGGTCATGATAAGAATATGATCAATAGGTTGAGGAAAGATTTGGGTAGCAAATTTTCAATAAGGATATGTGTCTAGCACAACATATATTGGGCAGGAGGATGATGCATTACAAGAAAAACAAAAGGTTGTGGTTGTCAAAAGAGAAATATATCAATAAGGTGCTTTACAAATTTAATATAAGGATGACAAGCCAGTTGGCACACCCCTCGGAAACTCACTTCAAGTTGAGTACTCAGTTATGTCCTAGTGATGACAAGGAGAAGGAAAAGATATGAAATATTACTTATACTTCAACAGTTGGTAGCTTGATGTATCCATGGTATGTACATGACTATACATTGCATATTCAAAAAGAGTAGTGGGTAGGTTCGTTTCCAATCCAAGAAAACAACATTGGGATGTAATGAAATGGATTTTGAGGTACCATAAGGGTACTAGTAATTATTTTTTATATTTTGGTCCTATTGAGACTGTGCTTGAAGGATTTACATATGCATACATAGCTAAAGATATGGACACCAGAAATTCTACTACAAGTTATTTGTATACATTTTCAGGTGCAGTTGTATCTTGAGTGTTAAGGCTATAAAGAATAGAAGCTCTATCCACAACATAGGCAAAGTACATAACTGAAACAAAGTCTTGTAAAGAGATATTGTGGATGGAGTGATTCTTAGGAGAGATAGGAATAAAGCAAGACAAGTATGTTCTATATTGTGATAGTCAGAGTGCCATTCACTTGGCGAAAAACCCATAATTTCACTCAAAAACAAATCACATTGGCTTAAGGTACCATTGGAACTCACATGCATTGGAGGAAGAACAATTATCCTTGGAAAATATCCATACATACAAGAACCCTGTCGATATGCTCACTAAGATTCTACATTGAAATAAACATGAGTTATGTAGAGGCATGGTAGGACTAGCCGTGACTTCATTCATGACTCTTCATTTGGCTTCAAGTGGAAGCATGTTAGATGTGAATCCAAATTATGCCAACACAAAAATAATGATTGGTGCTGCCCCTTTGGCACTCCACTAAAAGCTATCACTGTCCATGACCAACGTCATCTGCAGTCGAACCTACCACACATGAATTTCACATGTAGCTAATTCTAGATCAGCTTTGTCTTCTTCTATAAATTTGTATTTTCCTGAGCCCTAGAATGCAAGCCATGGCCAAGGCCTCTATCTAATAGAAATATGTGGTTCTCCATTGTAGTTTTTTCACTCCGTAATGAATTTTTCCTATTCTTGTTATCTCCTGTTGTGCTTGTGATTAGTTTTATTCTTTGATATGCTTCTATGATCTCAACAGCTTATCCATGTGAGGATCAATTCGTTATGAATTTTTACAAAGATGGAAGATTGTAGATTAATGAGACATGCATGGGAAGTTATACCGACACTTAAAAAAGTTTCAACGTTATTCATTAAAATTAATTTGATTATAGATTTTCCTATTATAAAATATTTTATATACATATGTATATATGAGAGAATTAAAGAACTAAAGTTTAATTTTTGAATAGTAAAAGAAAATATGAAAATGTTAAAATAAATAAAGAATCAATGTTTAATTCTCATTACTTTTCAAATATTAAAGAAAAGATGAAAAAAAAAATAGAAATCACTAGATAATTCCAAATTTTAATTGAAAATATAAGAAACATAAAAAAGCAGTCAAGTTTTTTTATTTATTTATTATTATTATTAATAGAAGCATTATAGCAAAGCCTCTAACTGGAAAATTACAAAATAGAAAAAAGAAAAAAAAAAATAGTTAATAAATAAGAATTTGATTTAATAAGGTAAGTATTTTAAAATGGACAATTTTAATTGAAGTTAATGAAAAATTATAATAATAATGTTTGTTTTTAGTCTAACCCATATGAATTTGAACATTGAATTTCATGCTTTGCATATTACTTCATAACAAGACACTCCCCAACTGAACTACAACTCATAGACAATAATAGTAATGTTAAAAACAGAAATTGCACCACATGTTGCAAAGGAAATGTCTTAAGGCTATAACATATGGAATAATAGCATAGATGAAAAAATATGTGATATGTTATGTAATCTAGATGTTGCCTAGTGATGCATAAGGATGAGAGGGATGGTCCAATGCTTTGTCCCACTCCATCCGAAGTGTTAATCCATTATGCTTCCTAAGATCAGGGTTCATTAGAGTGTTGGGAATTGATTCATTATGCAAGCTTAATCTAGTGTCCTTATGCAAGCCTAATTTGTTCTCTCAATTATGCTACTCGATCGGTTTTCCATGCTTATTTGATGTATTGGAATTGATATAGCATATCTTATTTGTTTTTAGGAGAGAGACCCTTGACTACTTACTTTTTGAATCCCACCTTGCTTTTGCACCTATTTTAGCAAGAGGTTTAGGATATGAGAAAAACAAAACCTCGGTAGGAAAATTTCATTGCTTCAAAAGTCTAATCCATCCAACAATTTTTAGTTACATTGAGTTCATCCATAGAGTTTTGCACCTATTTCGGCCATAGGTTTATGATTTGAGAAAAAAACAAAACCCCAGAAAGGGAATTTCATGGTGGTCGAAATGATTGAATTGATGCAAAGAACTTACTTGTGTGTGATTTCATCAGTTGTGTTCTTAGTATGCAAAATTGCATGTGATGGTGATGGTGATCACAGTGCTTCGTCAAGGTGAGCTTCGTTCAGTTCCTCCAATGAGCCATCTAATGCCTAGGAACCATTTAATGCCATTGAGCATGGACTAGTCATAATTTTCCCATATCGAATCAAACTCAAGTTCGAAATCAAACTTGAACTTAGTAACTATGGTCCAATGTTCTATTGTTTCCTAGTGTGAAATTTAATCTTTAGAGGATGGTAGTAGGGCTTTCTATTGTTTCGAAATGTCGAATTATGATATCTGATTTCGTAATCTCTAGAGGATGGTAGTTGGGTTTTCTTGTTTCATAGTGAGATCTATTTATGAGATCTAAGTCCAAATGAACCCATATTGTGGGGAAAATGTTTTTAAATATTTTTTGTTGGGAATTTTATATTTTTGTTTTGTATTTTTCTTCTTTTCTTTCGATGACCAAGAAGCATTGGGTTACCACAACACCTTTTCATGCCTCCTTAATCAATGAGTAAAGAGAATATGGCAAAACATTGGATGCGGGAAAACCAAACAATGTGTATCCCTAGTGACACTCATGTTCCTCAAACTAAAGGCAAGGAAACCCTTTCCTCCCATTTTAATTTTAAATAATTTATGATTTAAGCTTACATATCTTGATTCTTTCATCCATGATACTGAGGTATATCAGGAAACCCATTCCTCCCGTTTTAATTTTAGATGATTTATGATTTAAGCTTATATTTCTTGATTCTTTCATATATGATTCTGAGGTATATCTCTACTGCCTCCAACATCTTATCACAATATGTTAATAGGATTTCTTATTTATGTATCAAAAAAATCATGAGGTTAAATCTTGGATAAATAGAAATGCAAATGCTTATATATATAAGCATGTGCTCAAAAAAATAGTTTTAACTAGTTTTTAAATTCATAAGCATAATTTGTATGCTAGATGAATTTGAGAGATTGAAAAGAATAAACATATAATTCCTATAATAAAAAAATCTTCTCAAATTCAATGTTTAATTGAAATTATATTAAAATCCTAGTGCATTAGTACATTACTCAAAATTACAGTATTTGTATAATATATATACATGGTAGTTTTATACCACCGTAATT
This sequence comes from Pinus taeda, assembly GCA_000404065.3. Taxonomy (NCBI): domain Eukaryota; kingdom Viridiplantae; phylum Streptophyta; class Pinopsida; order Pinales; family Pinaceae; genus Pinus; species Pinus taeda. The sequence goes on from APFE030084072.1 coordinate 323,161, forward strand.
ATATACCACTATAATATATATACATTGGATGATTTTATATTGTTTCCTAGTGCCAAATTTATTCTCCGGATGATAGTAGCTGGGTTTTCTATTGGTTCCAAGTGACAAATTATAAGATATTATTTCGCAACCTCATGGAGGATAGTAGTCGGGTTTTCTTGTTTCATAATTCAAAGCCTTTTTGTGGGAAGAAATTCTTTTAAATCACTTCGAAGTGAGTATTTTTTGGTTGGGCATTTTACATTTTCATTTAGTTTCGATAGCTAAGAATCATTGGTTACCACAGGACCTTTTCGTGCCTCTCCTTAATCAATCAAGAGAGATAATATGGTAGGACGTTGGATGCACGAAAACCAAACACTATTTATCCTTCATGATGGTGGTGTCATTATATCTTTATTGCCTCCAACTAAAGTCAAGGAAACCCTTTCCACCCATTTTAATTTTAAATGATTTCTTATGATTTAAGCCTATATCTTATTTCTTGATTTCTTTCTTTACTCACTATATTCATCCATGATTATGAGATATACTTGGATGCCGCTTATCATGGGATTATGGACTGAACGGGGGAGAGGTGAAGCAGTTACTCATGTGTGAGCGCCGAGCGGGTGAGACAACTTCTACTTCCTTGATACTCGTGGTGAGTGGGTGAGACAACTACTACTTCCTTGTGAGTGAGAGAGATAGAAGCTTTTCATCTACCCATACTCTTTCAGCCTCTCATAGAAGCTTATTGAGGGAATAGAAAGGTTTATTTCATAACCCACTAGCTAAGAGAAGGTTTTCTTCATCTTCCAACTATCATAGTGATGGGCGGCACGTTTCAACCATTGACAGGGTGACAGGTGGTGACTGCACTGCTGCTCAAATTAGCTATGCTCATGGGATTTATCGCTATAAATATTCAATGAATGGCTATGCTTCTCGAACTTCACCAATAGCCTATTCACTTTGACGGTTCCACTTTATAGCAGTGGGTACCAAGATCCTACAATGTTTCCCAAATGGAAACCATTGAAGCAAATGAAAGAACCATAGTCATCAGATTCAGTTCCAGGCTAGATCCACGTTTTCCCTCCATGAACCGAGCAATGACTGTCGTAGCCTCCGACAAAAAATAAATAAATCATTCGGTGGTCTCGTTGTTAGAATCTATTAGGTTTCACATTACATACAATGCATTCTTCGCACATCGATGGCAACAAAGTTACCAGAAATTGATCATCTGGCCAGCTTCGCTCGCTGGGGAACGAATTCTTATGAAGAATGCGCTTTAGGATTTGGTGACAAGAAACGATCTAAAATCGATAGTTTTCTGGTTATCACCGATGGAGAAATGTATTTCGTTTTGTTACATACTTAGCACCCTTAGCGATTCGAAAACAAGAAGTTATTTAAAATCGATCATTCGGCTTCGTTGTTGTTGGGCATCTCTTCGGTCGGGGTATTTAGCAGCTAACCAAGCTTCGTGACCCTATCTTATCCTATTGATTAAGTTTACCGAGTCTCAGAGCCAAATACAACTGACTTTCGAACTGGAATCGGTCTTCATAGCGGATCAAGACATATATTTGTTGAAGTTATTAAAGTTATGGTCAAGCTAGTTAGTCCCATGCATCATATAACAGGAAATTGTACAACCTCAATCAAACATTCAACAGATCAACCGTATCCTGACATCCATTACTATATTTGTATAATATATGTACATGGTATTTATATACCATTGTAATTTGGTCAATAGATCAACCATATACTGACATCCGTTACTGTATTTGTATTATATATGTACATGGTATTTATGTACCACTGTAATTTTGTTTGCACATTAGTAAGGTTCCTGTTCTATCCCAGTCAGTCACCTTTCAAACACAGTTTGCTGTAATGAGTGGGTCCCATCACAATTAGTTCTGAGACTCAAAATGTAAAAGGGTAAATATAAATATAGAACTATGTGTATGGTGTTTGTTATTTGTAGTTTCCAAAGTACAAATAAAAAAATAACCATGATAGAATACGTTTCATTCATCTTTATTCACGCATAGCCTCACCCAAATGGTTTTTCTTTCACAATTTGCTCCAATTTACAATAGATTCAATGTTTGTTTAAATCCTAGGTTGAAAATTTCCAATAGATCCACAATATAATTTCACACTTATTGTTTCAAAATTCTAGTCTATGCACCCTACTCTGCATTGGACAGTCTAATTGTTCAGATCAATGATCGTACAAGAACACATTGGTTGTACATGAAAACGTTCTACTGGTAAACTCATTATATTGTCAAACTTGTAAACTTATAATATTGTCAAACTTCTACACTATCCAGCCCTGACCTTCCTTGGACGGTCTAATTGTTCACATATTATACTCAAAATTATACTCAGAAGAGTTCAGACAATGTCCATAGGAAGACCCTAATAATATTCACCGGTAGATACATACTGTGGTCAAAGCCGACTCAATCAGATAGTGGGCCGGTTGCTGAGCGTGTGGATAGGCATCACTGGAAACAGTCACCCAATTGCCCAGAAGTTAAGATTCGACTTGAATATTAACATGTGACACATGGCGAGCCCTTCGACAGCAGCAGAAGATACGAGATCACACATTTGGTCTACAGTGGTCAACAATTCAATCCCTAGGCGCCCTTAACAGATTTATGTGACACACAGAGCGCCCTTCAACAACTGGAGAAGATACTAGATCACACAGATGGTCTATAGTGGCCCACAGTTCAAGCCCCAGGCACTCTTCTTTGAACAGATCCAACTCCTTGCTTTCATATGCTCTGCAGAAATTTGGTTGTTGTAGCAATCCCCATGGAAATATAAGCCATGACCGACTTATACTCACCCAGTAATTCCTAAGGAAAATCATCCACATGAGGCTTCAGATTCGTTCTAGCCATAGATGCAGATACAGAGTCTTTTCGTCATGCACAGACACAACATCAAACACCAGAACATCAAACACTAGAAGAGAATGGTATGAAACCAGAGCTCTCCTATTTTCACTGCATATGATGGGATGGTTTACCCCTTTATGGTTACAGTTCACTGCATATGATGGGATGGTTTACCCCTTGATGGTTACAGTCTATAAGAACTGCCTTAATCACAATCACTGCATATTCTTCCGGACTGTAAGAAACAAACATAGGAGAGCAGGAAGACTTGGTACCTTCATAATCAATACTAAGCTTTTCTCCAATGTCAATGTGTTGGAAAATTCACAGCACCTCTATAGAATCTGTAATTTCGTCCCTAGGGATCCTAGTTACTGGTTTGTAACGTTTACCACTACCTGCAGGTTTTGGTGTAACGAAAAACCTCCACATGGTATCAGAGCTTGGACCCAGGTTGGATTCCCCTGAGTTGCGTTTGACGGGGGGTGTTGGAAGAATCACCACACCTCTATCGAATCCGTAATTTCCACCCTGGGAATCGTAGTTACTCGCTTGTAACGTTTACCAACACCTGCAGGTTTTGGTGTAATGGCAAACCTCCACATGGTATCAGAGCTTGGACCCAGGTTTGATTCCCCCAAGTTGCGTTTGAGGGGGGGTGTTGGAAAAATCACCACACCTTTATAGAATCTGTAATTTCCACCCTGGGTGTAAGGACCTGCAATCCTTCCATTCGTGCGACGCGCTGGTTCATCCCTTGGGCACGCGGTTTGAACGAAGTGCGAAGCTCAGACTTACATAAGCGACGAGTCATGCGCATAATGGAGGAGGGCGAGCTGTTTTATATGCGTGTGAGCGTGATGGAACACCCACGGGCCGACCCATACTTGAAGACAAAGCTGACGGGGTATTGCAATGGAGTGTGGGTGCGTTAAGGCATGGAGGAGAAGTTGACCAGGTAGACCAACTCGCCCTGCCACCTGTATAAACAAGTCATGCGATGGACTCATTTGGCATCATCTCTCAAGAAACATCTTCGGCCTACAATGAAGAGTAAAGGGCTCAAATCAAGGATACAAGTGCGAGTTGGGAGTGCAGGTCTATCCGCCCACACTTGGGCGAAGGCTCACGGTGAACGCACGAAGTATCGAGTGAAGGCGTTGGGCATGGGCAGGGTCGCCCGTCGGTCGAAGTGTAGGGCATGCACGGGTGTGGCGTCGGGGTTGTGCAAAGGAGTGCCCGACGGTTAGACGAAGGCGTGGGTGCCTGATTTGTGCGATGACGTGGCACGGGTTCTTGGGTGACTCGGGTGAGCGCCCGCCCATCGTGCAAGTGTGCACGGTGAGACTTTTGGTGAAGCTGGTTGTGCGAAGGGGGTGTCTTGGTGACTTGGTGGAATCACTCGCCTGTTGTGCACGAAGACAAGGTTCGATTGTGAAGTGTAGAAGGCAGCTCGTGCGAGGGCGCACCCACCCGCCTTGGGCAAGGAAATCTTGGTTGTCGCACGGAGGTGTGACAAGATTGTAAATTTGGCTAACTATGAAACTTGGGGTTTCCAAGTATACTTGTAAAGCTTTGTAACTTGTAAAGACTGTATAATATATTATTCGGGCAGACTCATCATTCAGGGAATTTCCCCTCCCTTTATAATGTGAAATTGTGTTCTTCATGTATAATTTCTAATGTTAATGAATGTGTATGGGTGTTCATTGGTATAAAGGAACATTAATAATTACTTGGTTGAGAAACCCAAACTAAGTAGGATAAGTGGTTAGGCGTAGTCCATGAAGATAAGTATTGGTGAAAAGAAAGTGTTTGGTGGTGTCGCACCTCGCCTAGCACGGTTGAAAGACTACCACCGTCTTGGCATCGTGACAGGTGGTATCAGAGTAGATTCAGGGTTGAGAAGCTGGTGCTAGAGCAGGGTTGCCCGTGACGAAGTGTAGGTGTGGGTACACTTGGAAGCTTGGATATTGAACACAATGAAGTAGGTACTTGCAGGGGAAAGAATTTGTTTCACACAAGTGGAATAATGGCTGGTTCAGGTTGTAGGAAACTTGGTGAAGTTGTTGGATGGTCGAAACTAGATTGCAAAGAAGAAGGAAGCTGTTAGCAATGGCAGCGGAATCTCAGGCTGGGTCTAGTCATGGTGTGAAGGATGCTACTATGGCATTCACTGAAAAGGTGTTGGAGAAGATGGAGGACTTAAACGTTTTCTGGACTAAGAAGATGGACTTGATCGAGAAAGATCAAGAGGCCAATTCAAAGATGAGGGAAGAGCTTGATGAACTCCGGACTCAACACGAGTACACTGATCTTATGTGTAAACAAGTTGAAGTAAGGGTCAAGGAGGTTGAAGAGGCAAGAGACTGAGGTCTTGCAGACATCGTGGACTTGCAGAAATCTCTTGACGAAGCCAGATATGAGATCGTGGTGTTGAAGAAGGCCGTGAGGCATAACTCCGGTGGAGGAGTGCCTCATGTGAAAGTCAAAGAACCAGAATCTTATGATGGTACAAGGAGTGCAAAGACTCTTGACAACTTTCTATGGGACATGGAGCAATACTTGGAACGATTGGGTCTATCTAATGATGAGACGAAAGTGAAGGTAGCTGCTCAGTTCTTGACAAAGGATGCTAAGATGTGGTGGCAAAGGAGGATGGATCAGATTGCCAATGGTAGTGCTGGTGACATTACTTCGTGGGATGAGATGAAGAAAGCTTTGCAAACCCATTTTAGTCCTCAAGATGAAACGTAGGAAGCAAGTATGAAGATAAAGTCCATAAAGCAGACAGGGAACGTTCAGACATATCAACGAGAGTTTGCAAGTGCGGTTCTGGAACTTCTTGACATGGTGGAGAGGGACAAGGTGTTCAATTTCATTATTGGGTTGAAGCCTTGGGCTCGCAATGAAGTGAAGAGGCAGAGGATTAGAACACTTGAGGAAGCTTTTGCTATTGTCGACAAGTTGGTGGAGCATTATGATGAGACTTCTGATGATAGGAAGAAGAAGTCTGAAAAGCCGAAAGATAAGAAGAAAGAGGATGCTTCGAAATCGGATGATAAGTTGAAGACGAAGAAAGCCTTGAAGTGTTGGATATGTTCTGAACCACATATGGTGAAGAATTGTCCTTCTAGACCAAAAGTGGCTGCGATTGCACAATCTAATGTGAAGAATGAAGATGCTTATGTGGGGATGATGCAGATGCTTGATCCTGCTGTTGCTATAGAGGTGATCTCTCGGAGGGATCCTGAGAGGAACAAGTTGGAGTATTTTCGGATGAAGTTTGGGGATGCTAATATACTCACTATGGTGGATAGTGGGGCATCTCACAACTTCATGGGAGAAGATACTACGAGAATAATTGGGCTGAAATTTGTACCAGTGAAGGCACAGATGAAGACACTCAATTCTCCTCCTGATAATGTTCTTGGTGTAGCTGAAAAGGTGGACACAACACTTGGTGAGTGGATAGGGAAGGTCGAATTCACTATAGTGCGAATAGATGACTATGAAGTTGTGCTGGGAATGGAATTCTTGAAACAATTCGATGATATGATTGTTCCACATTTGAATAGGTTGTACATTTATGATGGAAGGGAGGATGTACCCATTGGTGTGCCAACCATTGGAGTGACAAAGCATGATTGTAAGTTGGCAGTGATGCAAATGGAGGATGAAAAGCAGATGGAAGATATGAGTAACTAGTTGTCTATGGTGGAGACAAAGCTTACCGAGTAGTCATTGGTCATCAGGGCACTTTCGGATAGTATCTTGGATTTGTCAAGAAGGCTAGAAGTGGTCGAGGATGATGATGATGATGATGAGGCATATGTGAGGCCGAATGTCCGGGAGGAGGATCGGGTCACTTATCTACAGAGGATGGAGATAGAAAATCTTGACAGATGGATTAAGTTGATTAGTGAGGGTGAGCCTTCAGGCTCTACTCCCTCCACATCTTCTTAGGTGGGAAAGAAGATGGGGCTCATTGTTAGCTTGTCATGGCAGTGAGTCCTTAAAACAAGTTGAGCAAGTATGGCAGATGGTGCAGGGATGGCTTGGCATCAAGCATCATGACATGTTGCAGATGGAATGGAGTTTCCATGGACCTGAGCATGGATGAGATTCTTGGTGAGTCCAAGATGTGGCAGAATCTGAGATAGACTGGTGAAGACATAAGGATGGACATTCTTATGATTTGAGCGTGACAGTTGGACTGATCACCCGACTAGTTTGAGTCATGAGGGCTAGTAGTGTACCAGAGAGATGTTGGAATCAGACAAGCAAGAAGCATGACAGTTCACAAGATGAGGATAACACATGATGGAGATGGGAGTTCTACATATGTTGCAAGGATGTTTGCAGTATGTGGAGGAGTTGACACCATGGACCAAGGATGAGACAGATATTGTTGATGATCTTGGTGGATGGCTACCAGGATGGTATGTTGTCGAGAACGAAAATGATTTCAGGTGGAGGAGGATGTAAGGACTTGCAGTCCCTCCGTTCATGCGATGAGCTGGTTCATCCCTTGGCCGCACGATTTGAATGAAGTGCGAAGCTCAGACTTACATAGGCGACGAGTCATGTGCATAATGGAGGAGGGCGAGCTGTTTTATATGCATGGGAGCGTGTTGGAACACCCACAGGCCGACCCATACTTGAAGACAAAGCCGACGGGGTAATTGTGATGGAGTGTGGGTGCGTTAAGGCGTGGAGGACGAGTCGACCGGGTAGACCAACTCGCCCTGCCACCCTAATAAACAAGTCATGCGATGGACTCATTTGGCATCATTGCTCAAGCAACATCTTTAGCCTACAATGAAGAGAAAAGGGCGCAGATCAAGGATACAAGTGCGAGTTGGGAGTGCAGGTCTATGCACCCACACTTGGGCAAAGGCACACAGTGAATGCACGAAGTATCGGGTGAAGGCATTGGGCATGGGCAGGGTCACCCGCCGGTCGAAGTGTAAGGCGTGCATGGGTGTGGCACCCGGGTTGTGCGAAGGAGCGCCCAACGGTTGGATGAAGGCATGGGTGCCCAATTTGTGCGACAACTTGGCACGAGCTCTTGGGTGACTCGGGTGAGCGCCTGCCCGTCATGCAAGTGTGCACGGTGAGACTTTTGGTGAAGCTAGTTGTGCAAAGGGGGTGTCTTGGTGACTTGGTGGAGTAACCCACCCATCGTGCATGAAGACAAGGTTCGGTTGTGAAGTGTGGAAGGCAGCTCGTGTGAGGGAGCGCCCGCTCCCCTTGGGCAAGGAAATCTTGGTTGTTGCACGGAGGTGTGATAAGATTGTAAATTTGGCTAAGTATGAAACTTGGGGTTTCCAAGTATACTTGTAAAGCTTTGTAACTTGTAAATAATGTATTATATATTATTCGGGAAAACTCATTGTTTAGGGAGTTGCCCCTCCCTTTATACTGTGCAATTGTGTTCTTCATGTATAATTGTTGATGTTAATGAATGTCTATGGGTGTTCATTGGTATAAAGGAACATTAATAATTACTTGGTTGAGAAACACAAACTAAGTAGGATAAGTGGTTAGGCGTAGTCCACGAACATAAGTGTTGGTGAAAAGAAAGTGTTCAGTGGTGCCGTACCTTGCCTAGCACAGTTGAAAGACTATCGTTGTCTTGGCGTCGGGACCCTGGGGATCCTAGTTACTAGGTTGTAACGTTTACCACCACCTGCAGGTTTTGGTGAAATGACAAACCTCCACACAATGATATTCATATTGGCACCCAAATTAAGCAACTCACCATATATATATATGCCACTTCACTCACACCATTATTAAAATCTTCAACTCACAACGACAAACCTCCACACAATGATATTCATATTGTCACCCAAATTAACCAACTCACCATATATATATGCCACCTCACTCACACCATTATTAAAATCTTCAACTCACCATATATATACACCACTTCACTCACACCATTATTAAAATCTTCAATGCACGAATCTGAGACCCAATATGGAAATGAAGAAGTTGGATTGCAAGTTGGAGACAATCGAGCATCCCTAATTTCTGCAATTTCCGAACGATGCTAACCATTTCCAAAAGGCGTTGAAATGGCTGCCATGTTTTGTCATCAACTTGACTCAAACCCCAGTAACAAGCCTTATCATTAACTTCCGGCTCAGACTGAGGGTAAAATCCAATTCTTCTTTCTAAATTTAAGCATCTTTCACAAAAAATATGGAGCTACCCAACCCTCGACTCTAGACAATGTACAAGTATAGGAAACCAACTCGGAGACAAGTGCAATAGAAGTGCCTACACCACTGCCATGGAAAAAAGGGGCTCAGAAAAATCGGAACACTAAGAGATAGCTCCATGGGAAAGCCATAAGCTAGAGGCATGGATCGTTACTGTAATGAATTTTTAGTTAACGAACTTCCAACGTCCATCCTAGTGTTTTTTGTAACCAACCTCCAATGCATCATTCCCATGGTCTATGATGATCAAACGATGGGATTTTTTTTAATCATTTAACACCTCAAATCGACGGAAGGCAGTACATAATGGTACATCGAGGATTTTTTCTCTCGAAACACTTTACGACATAATTATGTAATTAATTATTAATTTTTTTCAAATATTGTTTTTTTTGGCGTTATATAAATTTTTAGTTTTAAAAATACAATAATTGTAATTAATTTATATTACAATATTTAAAAATGTGTAATTATTATATTACCATATTTAATAATGTATATATCAAATAATTATAATTATATACTGAAATGTTAATTTTTTTTTTTAAATAAAGGGGAGGGGTTTTTAAAAAATGAATGCGATTTAAATATATATCTAACATTATACTATTTAAGTTGATATATAATATATATCTAACATTATACTATTTAAGTTGGTATATGTATATTTTATTAACATTAATTATAATATGTTAATGTTTATGCTTAACATATAGTGGGATAAAAAAATTTGTTTAATTGAATTTTCAGAAGCTAAGACATTACTTTTATTTTTTTTAAACAAATTGTATTAAAATGTGTAAAGGTTAAAAATGTTTGCAGTGTCAAAAATATTTTTAAATGGATTATCTCTAAGATAATTATTTTTATAAAGGAGTTACACTTTTTGATTTAAAGAAGGTTTTCAAAATTTTCTTTGTCCCAGGCCTAGAGCTCATGTTCTTTCTTTCTCTACTTCCTTATCATACTACATATTTTCCTTAATATGTCAGTTAATAATATTTTTAATATTCTCCTTATTTTTCAAAATGATGTTTTTATTTATATCCCAACGATCTATCCAAGAACAAGCATCGTATGCCATCCCCATTTGAGTTGAAGGTTTTTTTTGCTAGAGTTTGATGCAATTTTAGAATTCCTCGTCTTCTAGGTTCTGCCACCACTTCTTATACATTATATATTTGTTCATAGCTATGATAGGGTGTATTTCCTTTCATTTTAATTTATTTTGTGACCCAAAGGAACCCAATATCTCGCCTAGCACGTAACTACCAATAAACCTTTGGGGGGCTATGATCTGTCCTCCTCCCCATACCTTGAGTCACAACTGGGGGCTTTGATCCTAGATCTCTCGAGTTTCAATGATTTCACATATCTCGGATTACCAAAATTGACCTACCTCCCCTGAAACGTATTTCCTTTCATTTTTATATTATATGTTATCGATTATCTTTTGGTCTATTCTATATTTCTCCACAGCTCTTTGGATTTATTTCATCCACAAACTTCTTGCCTATATAAAATAATGGTAGTAGAAATAGTCTCAAAGAGGATTTTCTTTAATCCCATATGGAAATATTTGTTGAGTTACAATTGTTCTTAACTCCATACTAATTTTTCCACCCTTCATTTATCCTTTCTCAAGGCTATAATTTTCCATTTGAGCTTGTGATGGGTATAGATTTTTACATGTTTGTAGGAAGACACATCCATCTTGTTGTTGTCATATGTAAAAAAATGTTAGAGAATATAACTCCTACTTATCTTAAGTGCGATGAATGGTTTGAGAAAGACTTTGTTCATAGTTTTTATGAGGTTATTATATCTAGTTTGTTTGAGAGATTTGCTTAACTAGATGCCAACAATATTGATGTGTAGTTCAGATAATATCTCAACCAAGTGTATTATGTGATCAAGATAGTTTCTCTATATTAATATAACACTCAATTATTTATATTGTAACATTATTTGATTAATACAAGTATACTTTTAAATATTAAATTTCTATTAGGGTACATCTAGACTTGATTCCCTGAATAAAACCCATGAAATTGGAAAACAAGAGTATGGTGGTACTATTTACTGACTGTATATTTTTTTTTTATGTCTTTGAAATGCCTTTGTGTGCAAGAATTATTCTTGGGAATGGTTGTTGCATGTCCATTGTTTTTTGTAATGTAGAGTGTCATTGTTGCATGGAAGGAAAGAAGTAGTCATTTAGAGAAAAGCATTGACAATTTTAAGAGAGCTACTGTAAAAAATTTCATCCTATGTCAATAGATATGTGCGTCACAGATCTAAGCATGAGTCTATACTAAGAAATACGGATATTCTGGTATAAAATGAATAATGTGGGCCTACATTAAGGAGAGAGACCTGCATGTGGACTAAATGAATTTATAATTCAGATTTCACTATTTTTTCTACTCACTGTAGAACAACACACTCACTACCTAGAAGAAATAACAAAAGGAGCATTTTTCTAATCATAGAGTAGACATTGACATTATTTTTGGACATATAAATTGAATATCTATCAACACTCATACTACCATTTTTATTTGTTGTTCACTAATATAACTTCGTGAATGTTACTAAATGTTTTTCTTGAGAAACTTAAATAAAAATATCGATACTCCACCACTACACTCCATGGTGTTGAATGCATTTTTTCATTTTCATCATCAAAACACAAATAGTGGATTTTTGTGTCCAATTACTATACACCAATTTAACTACTATAAAATACACATCCTCTAACTCTTAAATTTTTTTTGTCATTAAATTTTTGATTCGTACATATAATACTATATATATATAATTATTATTTTCATATGATTGATTAATATTTATAATTATTATTTTAATATGATTGATTAATATTTTGATGACGAAGTTGCAGGTGTTAGGGAAAATCTCCCTAATCTAATAGCAATTTCCTGAATATCCGCTTCTATTTCCCTTGAACTACCCTCAATCGTATCAATCGTATCGGTCATTAACTGATAGCTTCATTTATTTTCCTTAAAACCCACAACTTTGCTTAATTAACAATAATAAAAACTGGAGGTTCCACTTAAGCCTCTTTCGTAACAAAAAGTAAGGTCTCAGAACAAATTTCAATGCAGCGCACATCATAACAAAAATATGTCAATTTAAAACAGTTGCGCCATTATGTAAATTGGGACAGTCATTAACTTGGAACAGTCACGCACATCAACTCCTACAAAGAAGAGCATTGTTCAACACCTTGTAGCTTTTGTATCTTCCGGCAACATCCGGCATGCAGTAATCGAAGCTTTATGGGACGTCCAACCCTTGTATGCTCTTCAGATCTCTGCCACTGTAATACACAATTCTCCCAACGATACCAAATGCTGGACACCCGGGAGCCTTCGTATGTTGGGCAATTAAAAGCCTTGAGCTGATGGTTGTGGCCTCTCCACGCAAGCAATTTATAAATGCTAATCAAAACACACAACTGCACCTTCTCTCACGCCCACAGTTCTGCCTTAACGCTCTGCCAGCGGGCATCCTTCTCCATGCAAATAATTAAGGAAGGCACAGCGCTCCTGTCTCTCTCCACGCACACAGTCCTATGCCACCGTCACTCAATCGCTGGAGAATGCCAGCGGGCATCCTTCTCCATGCAAATAATTAAGGAAGGCACAGCGCTCCTGCCTCTCTCCACGCACACAGTCCTATGCCACCGTCACTCAATCGCTGGAGAATGCTTGAATCCCATTGCTGGAGAATCCGCCTCGTAAATATTTAATATACAGCTTCATGGATATCACATACAAACCATTCCGCCAAGTTAAACCTGCGGAATTCTTAACTCTACAGCGATTTTAAAATGTCAATTCATAACCAATCTACACATCCATGCGGGGTTAACACTTTCTCCACATACGATCAAATCTGATGCAAGTTCATTTATACAACAGAGTAATTACCTTATCATAGGTAGCGCAGAGCTTCTGGAAATAATTAGATTTTGCAATAATTATAATTACAGACAAGCCAATCCACAAATACGCAATCCAGATCTATGCACAAATAAGATTTATTCATTCATAATCCTCCGCATCATATCAATATCCAAATCCATATTTATACAATGCGGCATCATTCCATGCCCTTCGACCTCTGCACTGGCCTCTCACACCCCCAGCCTGGCGTCCACGTTTTTTTTATTCATATAGATAACTTTGCCTATTACAAAAGCAGTCCACGTTTTTTTATTCATATAGATAACTTTGCCTATTACAAAAGTAGTCTTTTACAAGGTAAGTTTAAGCTTTTTTTTTCAATTTGTCTACCTTGTCAAAAGATAGTAAGTTTTATTTATCCCTCTTATCTTAATTTTAAAAAAATAGCATGTTTTATTTTTTTTCTATTTTAACTAGAAAAACATAGAGACTGTAAGCTTTTTCCTTTGTAGTCGCATGCTCCTGCATCATATTTAAATAGATAGCATTCGTTTGAATTTATATGAATGATTGACATAAAACAAGTGGGTAACAACATAAATTAAAAGGATGATACACATAAGTAGGCATCAATCCATGTCAAGAGTTAAAACATTTACACACACTTCACGATGGATATTATTAGTTTATCATTAGGATTTGTTTAATACCATTAGACAATATTATGTCTTACCAATATTACATGCCCATAAACCATAACTCATTTCATACAACACTTTTTCATATCATATATTTATTAACAAAATAAATTTCAACAATATTCATGATAATCATATCGCTCTTATGAAATTAAACTTAGATAAAAAAAAATAACCACCATTCTTAGTAACCAACCAAAATGACCCCAAATTTACAACATTACCTATTCCATTATTTTTAAATTAACAAAGTAAAAAAAAACATTTATATTTGAATAACAATTTATTAATTACTTTTTCTTTATTAAATAAATTACAACATAATGTTGAATACCATTTTTCTTGTTCCTTTATCCCATAAGAAAAGTATATATTAGCCAAGAAAGTCACCAACACTTAAAAAGAAGCATTTAAATGATATATGAATTTAGTTGTCATTTTATTTTATCTTAATCGATTTTTATATGAATACCAATATATAATAGATATTGTTGCAAAGACCATTATCTTCCTCAAATAACTATATTGACTTATATAAGAAAATTTATATATAAAAATATGTTATTTGTGTTAAAAAAACAATGCTATTATTGCTATGGACATTTCAAACTATATCTTACCCTTTCCATATTTCCTTATGTAAAACATTTTATAATTAAAAAAAAAAAAGCATAACTTCTTACTTTGTACATGTTTATTTATTCTTATGTTAGTTTCTCTTTTATTTTTAAAACTTAATAATCACTAATAATTGTACTCATTGATTACTAGAATATATATTAGAAATGAAACAATAATTCATTCTAATTAATATTCTAGATTTTTTTAATTTTATTTCCAAAAATCATCAATAAATAAATAAATGATTCTCAATTATGTTTTATTTTCTTTAAACTTATTATTACTTTCATATTTGCTACCATAATTAATACTAAAAAATATGCTTCTAGAATTAGAAATTTATTTAATACATTTCACACCACTAACTTAATATCAGATTTCTCCACAATTATTCTATTTTTAAAACTAAAATAAATCATCAATAATAAAAAAACATAAACATATCTGCAAATAGGTATGATAAGTTCAATCCTTCCACATTCCTCCCAACCGCAACTTTTAGTAACGATAATGACTTCCAATTACTACATGTTTCCCCTAAGACCACTTCTATGATGTAAAAATACTTTAGTCTAGGCTCTTCACTTTCTTGATTCTTGCTTTCCTTTTCCTAGTCTTCAAATTCTCATTTCTTGGTACTTCTTCCTAACACCTCTCCCTAGGTGCTCCTATAGAAGAAAGCATCACCTATTTACATTTAGCATAATTAGTTTCTTTTCCATGGCCTCGAAACTGACTTACCAAAAAATTCGGTGGCTAATTCTACACATACGCTAATTTTTTCCTATGCTATTATAATAATAATAGCTGAGAAAATTAGGCTTTTAATATATTTCCAAATTTCAGGTTTACCCCAAAGTTTTCTTTTTCACGCGTGATTTACTTATGTAGCCATAAAACCTTTTTTTATCTATTTAATTAATTATAATATTTACATAGTTAACATGTTATTCAAAAAATCTAATAAAAAAACTATACAAAATTATTTTCATATGGGGTATCACATTTCTTCCCCCTTTAAGTTTCAACACTATCCCAGATGTTACAATACATTGGATGACCTTAAAATAATGAAGCAAATGGCTCATGGATTTCATTTTCCATTTCCCAAGTGGCCTCTTTACGGGTTGAGTGCTTCCACTTAGGCAATAAAAATTGTGAGTATTTCAAAACAATCAAAAAGTCATCAATACTTATGCATATAAGCTACTCATAAGTAGTTCTCAACTATCTTGTATCAAGCATTCACATAATGAATTTAAACAACAATTATGACCACTTCATGATATCAATTATCACTAAAGTCATTTTTAGTTTATTCCTTCAATGCATGGGAAGTATAACCATAATTAAGTGCATACCTACATTGATTCCACCAATATATATATATTTTTTCTCAGTAAATGCTAAATCTATTAAAGTAAGGTAACAGTAAAATTACAAGGAGGACTGAGCCTCGACATATAGGACCTGCATGCTTTCAAAATTGATAAAGTTGTCCCATATTTGGGGAAACCATTTACACTGATCATACATCCAAGTTGGAGTAAGATTTTCCAGCTTCCAGACCATAAGTACATAACCAAAAAAAGAGTGAAAAAATCCTGACTGCACCGACAACACCATATAATCGTTGGAACAAAAAACAAACAAAAAGAGTACTAAGAAGGCAGATAGGAGTCATCAAATGAACTTATCTTGGTCTGGCTGCACTTCCTCCACCATACATTCGTTGCCATACCAAATATCTTCACCGTGCTTCGCCACTGCAACCTGGGAGATTCAGAGCCTGAGGAGAGCCGCTTAAACATCTGTCATCTTCCAACGATGCCGATGCGCCATGGCTACTGCCGCCTTGCTGCATATCCATAGGATCACTGCTCGAACTACCCTCAGTTCCCTCATCTACTTCCTGCAATCCACCTTGCTTGCTTGTCTGACCAATATTGCCCTGTTGTTGCTTTGTGCCATGGCCACCCACAATTCTGAGACATTCCTAAGAAGATTTTGCCATGTCGCTAGCAGAGACAGGGATAGAAGACTCCCCCTCCATGAAGATAATGGAAATGTTAGTAGAAATGATTGGCAAATTTAAACTGCTTTGGAACCTGAAATTGAAATTCTGAAACACATGATACGAGAGTGTCTTGTAGGAGGGACTAGATGGGGGCGTCTTGGCATGAGGGGAAGGCTGAGAAGACTGAGATCGCCTGCGACCTCCTCCTTGGCTCCCACCACGACGACTCAGCAATCTTTGCCGGACCATGGCTATTCTACAGAACCAAAGAATACTGGACCAAGTAGGAACACAAGGATAAAACAAACAACAAAGAATATAGCTTGCATGCCGAGAGCAGTGGCAGCCAAATGGGGAATAGAAATGGAAGTCAAGCACTTGAATATTCTTGGGCTTATCACTGATAGCAGAGGTGTATCCTCGGCGAAGATGCTTCAAAATGGATGGACCATAGCAAAAATCCGGATAGAAAACCAGCTTGGGTTTTGCGCTAACCTAGAGATGGGTACTCCGCTTCAGGTTGCAGGACACTATGCCGGTATTCATAAATGAACTCATTAACTATGAAATAAATCACCCGCATCTGGGTGATTCCACCAATATATTTTATATCGCTTATGGGTTCTATTTTCATAGGGTTAACTGACCTATTAACAAAATATTCCTCGTATTTATTCCATCCTCATATGGGCAATTATCATATGTTGCAGTAACATCAACTCATTAGAAATCTAACTTATTGATGCTCATAGGAGCTCTCGTCTAAGTTCTTCATCCATACACCAAAAGGAAGCACTTCCCTTTATCCTTCCTCATGAAGAAAACCTTCTCACATCATCATTCGCCCTAGATTCATATTTAAAAAAACAACCATTTTAAGCATTAGAAAATGTTCATTTTTCATAATGCAATAATCCAACCTCAACCATTATGAAACATCAATTCCACATAGTGCTTCACATGGTCACCAACACATATGCTTCAAAATTCGTACTAACTCTTAGGAATTTAAATAGAATGTTCTCTTTCATACATAATAAGCTTGGCATGATCTAATCATTTAAGCTAATAAATTCAATATTCTGATGCTCTTCTGATGGACAGAAGAAACATATTTATACTAAGGTTATGAAATTAATAAAACAAGAGGAAAAATGGGTAGTGAACTCTCCTTATCAATATCTTTGTCTGAGTTTTGAATGTGAGCATCATGATTCATCTGTCTGATGGATTCTTATAAAATGTACACTAATATGCCCATTGGCCTTAAAGTTTAAAGGAGTTCCTAATGCTCATTGGCTTTAATGCTATTTGAGGAATGACACTCTTCATGTCAAACCGTTCATCTTGGTTTTCCCATTTCCTTGTCAGATTTGAAAACAAAATATTGTGACATGGCACTATTGGATAATATATAAACCAACAATCCCTTGTGTTTCATGACATGGACTAATCGCCTCTTGCGGATCCTTATCTTTAGTGATGCGATCATTAAATAAAACCTGCGGGTTTTAGTCTAACGAAAAACATGATTCCTAACAAGTGGTATCAGAGTGTAGGTCACGATTTCGATACACACCCATCTCGCGTTGGGGGCGAGATTGTTGGACATCAGATGAACCAATGCTCCCCGTGTATTTCATAACATGGACTAACCACCTCTCATGGATCCTTATATGTTGTGATACGATCGTTGACTAACACCTATGGGTTTTGGTCTAACGACAATTGTGATTCCCATCAAGCTCTCTCCCTTGTGCATTACAATTATCTTTATATGCTACCTGATCTACTTGAACCAACACTTTAAATGGCCTACGTAGACATAATTTGAAGGTTTCTCAATATCAAAAAAAGAGTGGGAAGATTTAGACAAAAACCATATGTACAAATACTTTAATAACAAGAAACATATAGGAGGCCATGAATAAAATGCACACAATGTTTGATAACAAAGTTCATCTAGTGTGGACTACATCTATGGGCCATTATTCAATAGTGGGAAGGATGCTTCATTCATCTCAGTAAAGAAAAACTAGTACACAGAAAACTACATCATTATACCTGCAATCCTCGGAGTGACTTCAAATTCAACTGCTCAAAACACAATAGTCACAAGAACAATAGGTATGTCTCATCCTCCTAAGAATTTTAACTATAAATATGACCCACTTATGAAAGGTTCATTGTTTTCCCAAACTTTGTTCCTAATAATTAATGAATAAAGTGTGTTTCTTCCATGACCCTTGAGATCCACTACTCAGATTCGAAAAATGACTGCACCATTGTGATCCTTATGGAATTATGGTTAAAATGAGTATAAATGCGATACCACTCTAACATTGTCAATTCTAGCGCCTTAGGGAATGTTTCAAATTCCTCCATATATTCTGCATAGAAATATTCTTGGAATATTCCTCCAGGAATCATGCCATTAGAGTTCTGTTGCATGCATGGTTCTCTAAGTACCACCCTCCCAATTCTGATAACCATTCTTCTCCACCCACGGCTCTTCATACCCATCATATGGAAAATGTCATGAGTTTTTATATGTGTGCACTGATAATATTAACAAAGATAGCCAGCTATGTAGTTAGGTTAACGGGCCATATGGAACATGTTGACCCCAATGGGCTCACAGGAAAAATATTTCACATTCCATTTATATGTATAACAAATTCCTTTTTGGATGAACTTGTCGTTTGAATTGGACCTTGAATCACATAATCGTGTGTTCATATATCCATTGGTAACGACGCCTGAACCATATTTTATATTAAAAACAACAATCATTTAAAACATTAAAGAATCTTCCTAATAGTTTGTTATATGTGGTATGAAACATATACATACTCCCACCATATTTGATTTAAATATATCAAATCATATGCATGTCATTGGTTTGTTTTGATATGGTTATATTAGTAACCATTTTTATTGTTTTAAAATGGATTTTTTGTTTAAATATAATATAACCATGTCTGTTTTATATGATTTTTGTTTTATATGGGATTTTCAAATTATTTTATTGTTTTCATGTTTTGTAGGGCCTATTGAATCAATGACTTGGTGACAAATGTTAATTAATGGTAGGTCAAGTTTTCATGTAAGTGTATGGTTCCCATGTAGCATGATATAGGCCCTCCTTTCTTGCTTGTCCTATGAACTTCAAATTGTGATACGTTGGTCTTAAGAACTGGGATTTGAGTGTCATTTGTGCAACTGAAATCATAATTTTAGTTGGTTTTATGTTGATAAAGGGTCCCAAAACACCTTTCCTTGTAGTTTGGTTATCACCTACAAAGAACATAGAAACAATTGGATGATGTTGGTGCTTGAGTAAGAACTATTAAAGCATGAACGAGATAAGAACAATACATGAAGAAGATTAAAAAAATCAAAACAAAGAACATGAAACAATGCTTAAATGAAGCATAAACACATCAATGAAGTACATAGGAAAAAAATGCCCTTTATCGATTTTTTGTAGAAGAGCTACAAATGAGATATCAAAGCACTTGAAGAGAAATTCTTGAGAAAAGGTCATGAATATCTCTTAGCAAGGAACTCCTTTCTTCAATATCCTATGCAAACTCACACTCTCTCAAAGAATCTAAGAGAAATCTCAATGATGATGGAACTCTCTCGACAATGCAATGCATCATTTCCTTGGGTCCATTTTTCCATCATAACATAAAACTCTTCCTTTCTTGGCCAATGGCTTGTTTATATAGAACTTGAATCCATGATTCCATCCTTTAGCCCTCGAATGAGAAAATGAATAAAGAGAATGATAAGAGGATCCCTTATGGGCAAAATATCTCCAAGTCAACTTGAAATCGACTTTCCTTGGGTGGTACATGCCAGCGAATGCCAACTCAAATTGTGTGAAGTGGTCACAGACTACTGAATTGGAATTTGAACTATCGAAGAAAAAGTCACACGGTTGTAAATTTATGCCTTTGGAGAGCCCATGCAGATTGATTTTTTAACATCAACCTTGGAAATATTTTGATTTTCTTGGGTTTTATGATGTCTTTAGTTATAAAAACTTCACTTGTATTTTTTTTTTGACTTTGGGTTTTATCTGACTAGTACACATGTGTGTACAATTTTTCCCTATTGATAATAATGATGAGAACTACAACTTAGTGCCAATTTCTTTTAGATTTGAGGACTTCGAAACTTGAGCCTTTATAGATCCTCCTAGATTATTCCTCCCCGCTGAAGGTATTTTGGTCCTCCAAAAGTATAAAAAATACTACAATCTCACTCTGCATAACAAATGTCTATTAAAGGCCATACTTTCTTCTCCTTCACATTTGTACTTCGGAACCAGAAGCGATGAAACTGACACTTATATCCGTACATAAATATGTAGTTTCCAATACATGTCCAACATGAAATATTCCAAACACGTCCATACTTTCCAAGAGTTTACAAAACACTCATGGTCAAGTTTTACAACATAACCCATACCCTTTGTTATTCAACTAGAAGGCCAAAATATCACCATGATGCATTCAAAAGTGATTTTATACACCTCATCAATTTTACAAAGACTTTTGTAACATGTGATTTACATTGGTGGCCATGTTCAACTACTTGAAAAGGCTACCCATCTCTTATCTAACCAAATTAATGGGATTTATACCTCTATATGGGTTCCTTATTGAAATCCTTCATTGGTTGGTTCCTCCACAAGTGATTTGATATTATCCCTTTCCTTCCTTGGGCTAGCTCTATATGGAGCTTCCAATATGTGGCTTTCTAGTGCCCACCCTTGTTGCAATGGCTACAATGAATTTTCCTACTCCAAAATTTATTGAACTTCTTCCTTGAATGACTATCTTTGGCACAACTTTGGGAAGGATAAATGGACTTAGTTCTTCCTTTGGAATGCTTGCTATCACTAGAAAGTGGTGATGTGATTTTCACTATCTTGGATTTGTCACTTAAATATTCTCATGTCTCTTCCATTTTAACATAGTCCAATCCCACACATCGACGTAATCCCACCACTTGGATGGGATTCATAATTCCTTGGTCATTAATTCCTAGCCCCTTTGATTCATATCCCATTTTCTTAGCTTTGAACTAATGCTTGTATTTTTATTTTTAAATGCACTAAAATAATCATCAAAATAAGAACATGAAACTCAAGAATCATTGTTTACTTCAGTTGTTGATTATGAAGCGAGTGATGATGGATTTGTTAAGCCTTCACTTCACTTCAAATTTTCTAAGGTCTTGTTGTGGTAGCTACAACCACCCTCCAAAATTTTTCCCTAGCTTCATTTTGGAGTCTCCCTACCAATCTTTCATAGCATGATGTCTTGCCTTGTCAAGTACACAAGCTTTAGTGATTTTCTTAGAGAATGACAACTTGTCCATCAAAACTTGTTGCATCCCCCTCAAAGTTTGTTTCACTGGACTTGGTCAAGCTGCAGGCTGAGTAGCTCCCTCAAGAAATTGTGCAATTTTGGAGGGGAAACAATCTTCCCTCTAGAAATTGTACAACTCTATTTGGCAGCCTGTTGGGTTCTAGAATTGCGCAAATTTTCTTATCACTATTCACTGGAAAAAATGCGCAATTCCTCCCAGCAATATTTCTTAGCCCAAAAATTGCGTAATTCTAGGTAGCAGTTAGCTTATTTACCCAGAAACTATGCAATCCCTATGGGAAGCCAACCTAGGTCCCTCCCAGGTGCATTTTTTCCTCCCAACTGAGCAAACTGTTGCATATGTAGTTGAGTCGACTGGTTCCCTTTAGGACTGAGAAAAATTTATTTACAGGCATGGGCTACTTCTCCCATGGTATTATGCAAAGGAATCCCTTAATTTGGGGATATGCTTTTAGCAGCTAGAGGTTGCATGCAAGGATCATTTCAGAAACCTCCCACCAACTATCGCTCTTCCTAGATTTGTGGCATGCGCATCACATCTTATATTTTATCAAAACTCATGAAGTGGACACTGCAGAGATCATTCCTAACATTGACCTTGCAGCTTTGGCATCCCACATTGCATCTAGGAGTCATCGGCACATTCAACTTAGTTGTTTTGGGGTAAGCCCACCTTCCATGTCTTTTGTTGCATTTTTGTCGCTTTTTTGGTTTCACTTTGTGTGATTGATGCCTGCTTAATTTCAGTGAGTGCTTATTGTTGTTTTGATGCATGTTAGCTTGTAGAAGCACATTTCAGTTTTTGTTCACATCTCACTACTGTCACATGCATGACATTGTTTTGCACAGAGGATTGATGTTGTGGCGACTCGCTTCACACATATGCATGTTTTGCCATTTTCTAAATCCTACACTTGTTTTTGGCATGAATTCTCATTCACTCTTGTTTACACTGATCTCATCATGAATTCACACTTCTCATTTTTTCATTCACCTGTCAGTCAGCCCGGATCGGGCTACGTTGGCTTGGACCGTGCATTTCCTAGCTAGCACTACGTATTTTTGGAAGTGAAGGCTTTGCCTTCCCTCCAAAAATTGCACAAGTATAGCTAGCCACTTACCTTCAGGCATGCATTGCACAATTCTTTGAGGTAGTGTCCTCTTAGCCCCAGAAACTGTGCAATGCAATTTGCTAGTTGCATGTCATTGTTGACTGAAATTGCACATTGCACAGTTTCAGTTCTTAGCATGTGAGGATGGACTATCTATTGCATAGTTCCAACAGTCAATCAGCCTCCTGATAGCCCATACTTTGCCTTGCACATTTTTGGCAATTAGTTTCCCAACCTCCCCATGGAAATTGCAGAACCTTCATGATCAGTCACACAAGTATGTTGCAAATAAATTCTCAAGTTTGTTTTGGTTTTCGACTAACATATTTCTTTCCATGAGTGTTTCCATGCATCAAGGCATTGCAGGTGTTCATCTACCTCTCAGGAACACAGGTACAATGGTTTCTAAGAGAGAAGAGTTGAAGAAACTATTCAGAGCACACTTGAGGATGCAGTGAATCAAGTGTCAATGAACTTGCCTACCCACAAAGACATCAAGTTGTTCGTAGATAATGACATCAAGATATGAAAATAGCAACATCACAACCTGCAACACCATCAATAACAGTTGAAGGCAGCATAATGAATGCAACAAATGCAAGAGGAAGGTTATTGAAAACACATAGGTGGAACAAAGTTGCAAATTCAAGCAGATCCACTTGTGATGAAAGAAACTTTGGAGACTCGGGCTATGAGGTGACGACGCAACATGAAGATCACGCGAAGGAAGAGAATGGAACAAAGAAGGAATTGCATGTGCTGAAGTAGCAACTCAAGGAATAACATGAGCTGCATAGACGAGAGAATGAGTTGCAGCAAGAATAGGTACAATAGGGGGCACAACATGTATTCACGGATAAAAAGTCCCCCGTACAAGTTATATATCAATCTCAACAGTTGGCATGGGGCAAACAAGGTGAGAAATGTTGTTCATCACATGCAAGGGAATTCAGTAGCACGCATGTCATTATGCGTACGCATGAAATCCCACATATTTGGCACACACACTGAGGCAAATACAAGAATCAAGTCCAACTGGAGCTGAACATGTATTTTGATAAGTTGATGCACATAGCCACTAGAACATGCTTGGACATTAGCACAGACATTATGCATCAACATGTAGTAAGTCCAGTCGCACCCAGGAAGACCATACTCATGTTATCAGACGAGTTGGATGGAGGAGTCGTATCAATGTACCTAGATGCAACAGAGGCAAGAGTTAAATTCACCAAGATGTCACAATTGAGTGGATGGACACCATCACAAATGAACATGCTTCATATCAGTTTGCCACCATCAGCCATCACATGGATGTCAAGAGTTGGCCTCACCATAATGGTCCAAGTGTTAGTGATTTCTTGCATGGCTTGCTCAGGCCATTTTGTCTCACATGGGTACATGTGAATATTGTATGTAAGATCTTATCATGTGTAAGTTCAAGTGTCAATAGTGGATGTAACAGTTATAGAGTAGATGAAGAGTCATGAGGGTAGATGAACTATCACAAAGGGGAAAGTCAAGAGCCACCTCACCCTTTTCTATAAATAGTACCTCATAACTCAGTGTATAGTATTTTGGTTAGTCAAGCTTCAATAGAAGTATCTTCAAGAAGGCTTGGATAATATTGTAGCATGCCTTGGCTTCTCCACTGAGCAGAGCTAGTATATCTCTTTGGAGGAGAATGCGATTGTGGCTGTAACATTCCATTATTGGGACTAGTGGTTGGACATGGATGTATTGTATGACTGGTGCTTACACTTCTTAATATAACAGAGCCAACACATTTTCATGGATACGTTGTTATTGTAGTCAGACTATTCTGGTTTTTGTGGCAATGTATGTTATTTAACTTACGCATTTGTGTATGAACTATTTGTATGAAATTTTATGAATCTTCTTGTAGATGTGCTATTGGTCTAACCGTCACTTTGGATTGCTCATTATCTTCCTTTCTAGATGGTGATACATATTTGCTCATGTCTTCCATTCCAATCTAATTACTATTAAAGGTTTCCAAGGGGCACACTCACCTCACTCTCCATGTTTTAGAAACTCTCACGTACCTTCCCTGACTGGTCACAACTGTCACACCCTTGCTACCAATAGCGACATCTTACTTGTGTATGTATGAAACTGCGGTCAAGACATTACTGTATGACCCACTATTGGGACTCCTACACCAGATGGTCTAAGGTCTAATTGGGACTTCTTACCGGGGAGATCCCTTGACATGTTGGAAGGTCTACCACCATCAACATTTTTGGTGCTAGAAGGAGGCTTAGATGGCAAGCTATGTCATGTCATTCTGTTTTGAATTTTCACACGTCTATCATGGAGTTTTTTATAGTTCACCCTCTAAAATGTTTGTCCACTGGACATATCTTTCACATCAAGAGGGAGTTCAGGGACCACTTGTCACAAATCATGTATGATGGTGAAGGTGAAGTGTCCTAGCCTTAGCACTTAGATGTCTTCCATGCTCTCATGGAGGGCATGGAAGATTTTAATGAAACAGAGGTTTGTTCGCTGCTCACACACATATTTCGTGACCACCCATCACAATGGTGTGGCACACTACCTCATAATTCTATGCACTCATTTAAGAAGTTCAGCAATCTAATCAAATATGTTTTCCACCATTTTGATCTTGAAGTACTCGACAAAAATTGTTAAACAACAAAAGGCCCCACATGAATTAAATATGGAGTTTTTGGAGCACTTCCGTCTATTCATGTTTGAATACCCGAAAAGTCAGATGAAATTTCAATATCTCATGGACAAATTTGAATATTCCTTATCTAATCTATAAGTCCCAAGAAGAAGTTCAAGCTCAAACACCGCTTAACATACTTTGATGATGGAGTTGCGAAATCACAGACGAACACGGTCACTATCACAAGTGATTGTCTGCCATCCGCTCATCAAACAACTCCACCACCACCGAGTGATGTGGGAGAATATGCACACACATCTTTTCATCCATCACATCCTCCTGACATCGCTCCTTCTGATTTTTTCGCAATCTCAGTTTCCAATCGATTGGGTTATCACATGTATTTCGTACCTCAACCTCCATCCTCGTATTTTGATCATCCTCAAGATTGCACTGTCTTGTGTTCTTTCGTTCCAGACTCTACACCTGTTTTGAATGAGAATCGATCTATCGATGGAGTTGGTGTTGCACAACCAATATGTGATTTCATTCATGAAGAGTACGACTGGGAGATTCAACATCTATAGGCAACAGAGCACCATCCTTGTCTCTTTGTACCTCCTCTATTTTTTCCTAACCTCCTTGGTGATCCTGCCATCCTAGAGTTTTCATGTGTATATTTGTCCACAGAATCGCCCATTGTCAATCATTTGCAGGATAGATCAGATGTCAGTCCATCATCTAACAACAGAGAGGACCAATCATTATTTGAACATCCACTTGATTTCTCATCTATCTTTTCTGGAAACGAAGAGGATGAACATCCTTTCTTCTCATCTACCCCTCTATCTAATTCATCAAATCATGAAGATGTTGACCAACATCCAAAGTTTTCTGATCTTGGCACTTGTGATCTCTTTACCTCATCATCCAACCATGATGTTGATTCACTTGTTGTTGATCCATCTAAGCCACTGGTCTACGATGATCTATATGTCGACAAAGTTGAAACCCCCTAGACTGTTGAGGCACTTCAGCTCAAGCTAATGGTTATGTCAGGCCTTAGCTATCTTGAGGTTGGTCTCGCTTCTGATTAGGAAATTATTCAAACACCTGAGGCTCCTCATCACTCATCTATATGCCTTGAAGAACAATCCAACACTCAGATTTCACTTCCTCCACTAGAACTACATGATCCCATCTCTCATGCATTGGAGGAACCTTACTCAGCAAGTGCACTTATGCAATGTAAGTGGTCTACCATCCCCACGTGTCCTTGCTTGTCACATTCAAAATTGTGTGTATGCTTAACATCTTCATGTAGTATCACACAACACCATGGAAATTGCACAAAGTGGATGCCATGTGCTTTCACTCATTTTTGTTCTGTGCACAATCGCAAACTCAAAGTGTGCTTGTCTTCATTATTATACATTTCTTGTTTAATGATTTGCACAACTGGGTTGCTCACAGACCAAGCCTTCACCAACATGGGTAAACCAATGTGCTAGTGGCTGCATTGGAAATATCACTTCACATGATTAGGCCCTCATACCGTTATCTTAGGAGTAGGAGTAGTGTTTTCTTCCATTTTGCAAGTTTGCTTTCTTTTGTTTCATGTTTGTTTGTTTTCTTACTTGTTTGTTTACTCGTTTTTCTTTCATTTCGTCTTCTGCTTTTCTTTGTTGTTTGTTTTCTTATTTTTTTCATAGGTTAGTTTCACATGAAATCGTGCATGACCCTCGAAGTAAGTTGGGTAAAGTGAAAGAGGCCTTGTGCAACTATCACTACTTGGTTATATGTCATCCTACCTCTGTATGAAGAAATTTTTAGTTTTAGTCCATGATACGTTGATAGAAAATACGTACTTTTTGAAATGAACCTTGGTGAAAACACAATGCTTGCAAGCTAACTAGTGTCACATACTATAGTTGGTTGTTTTTGGGTTAACCCTTGTCTGCTCAGTCAAGTAGAGTAAGGTGAGGGGGAAATCTTAACAAGCACATTAGAGGTATATAATAAACTACTTCTCTGAAGGAACAACCTCTTCTACTCTCAGTAAGTCAGGGTCCCTCTTTTGCCTCTAAAATGTATAAGCGCTATGCACAGTTATGAAAAAATGAAAAGTGAAAAATAAATAAAAATGAATAAGTCAAAAGAAGAGAAAGGCTCCCTATGTAGAGAGGTGATGCAAGTAACTCCATCTGGTTATTGTCCAGGCTCACTGGCAATGGAGCAATGCCCGTGTTCTTGCATGACTCTGTTGGGGTACTATCTAGGCCTACTGGTAGCGGAGAAACACCAGAGATGAACCTAAGACTCTGACGACTATACCACTTGTGCACCAATATACCCCTCCACCCCAATAGAAACAATTGTGTTGACTTGGCTTGGAATTTTTGTCAATCGATGAAGAGCTTCACAGATGCTAGATCTTATAATCAAGAAAGTGTGGACACCAAGATGAACTGAGAACTGAGAACTGAACAATATTTCTGGAGGTGTTAGACTTGATTTTCACGAACAAGGTCCATTCAGAGAATCAGAGTTCTACCAGTGTGTTGCCAAGTGTTGTAGCGACTACAACTACCCTCCAAAATTTTTCCTTAGCTTCGTTTTGGAGCCTCCCTACCAAACTTTCACAGCAACATCTATTTCCTTTTCAAGTACACAAGCTTCAGTGATTTTCTTGCAGAATGACATCCTATCCATCAAAACTTGTTGCATGATCATCAAAGACTATTTCGCTAGACTTGGTGTAGCCGCATGCTGATTAGATTCATCAAGAAATTGCACAATTCTAGAGGTGAACTAGACTTTCATCCATAAATTGCACAATTTTGTCTGGCAACCTACTGGGGACTAGAATTGCACAAATTTGTCTGTCACTGTTCATTGGAAAAGTTGCGCAATTCTCCTAGCAAGACTTCTCATCCTAGAAATAATTGCATATTTCTAGGAAGTAGTTAGCTGCTCTGCCCCGAAATTGTACAATCTCTCTGGAAAGCCAGCCCAACACCCTCCGAGAAATGCACATGTTTTCCTCCTAGTTGAGCAAACTTCTACATGTGTAATTGAGTTGACTGATTCCCTCTGGAACCAAGCAAAATTTATTTGCATGCATGGGATGCTTCTCCCAAGGCATCCCTTGATT
The DNA here is from genome assembly GCA_000404065.3 of Pinus taeda. Taxonomy (NCBI): domain Eukaryota; kingdom Viridiplantae; phylum Streptophyta; class Pinopsida; order Pinales; family Pinaceae; genus Pinus; species Pinus taeda. The sequence continues at coordinate 351,901 of APFE030084072.1, forward strand.
CCACGATCTAGTTTTAGCAGTTTGAGGTTGCATGCAAGGATAATTTTAGAAACCTTCGACCAAGTGTCGCTCTTCCTAGATTTGTGGCATGTGCATCACATCTTTGATTTTATCACGGATGCTGCAGAGCTCATTCCTCACATTAACCTTGCAGATATAGCATCTCACATGTCATCTAGGAGTCATCAGCACATTCAACTCAGTTGTTTTGTGGTAAACCTGCCTTCCATGTCTTATGTTGCATTTCGTCGCTTTTTGTGTTTCACTTTGTGTGATTATTGTCTTCTTGATTTCGGTGAGTGCTTGCTATCCTTTTGATGCATGTTAGCTTGTAGAAGCATTGTTTTAATTTTCGATCACATCTCATTGTTGTTGCATGCATGACACTATTTTGCACAAATAATTGTCATTGCGGTGACTTGCTTCACACACATGTATTTTTTTCCCATTTTCTAAATCTTGTGCTTGTTTTTTTTCAAAAATGATCATTCTCTATTGTTTGGAGTCATCTCATCATGAATTCACACTTCTCATGTTTTTAGCCACCCATCGGTTGAATTGGGTTGCCTTGACATGGACCGTCCCTTGCCCGGCTAGCAATAAGCATTTCCGGAAGCGAATGATCTACCTTCTCTACAAAAATTGCACAAGTCTAGCGAGGCACTATCCTCCAGACATGCATTACGTAATTACTGGAGGCAGTGTCATGTTGGCCTGAGAAACTGCATAATGTTGTTTACTGGTTGCGTGACACTACTAACTGAAATTACACATTGCACAGTTTAAGTCGTTAGCAAGCCAATATGGACTATGCATTGTGTAGTTCCAGTAGTCAATTAGCCTCCTGATGGCCTGACTATGCATTGCGCAGTTTTGGTAGTCAGTCTCTCGACCTTCCAGCAGAAATTGCGCAACCTTCATGATCAGTTACACAGATATGTTGTAAGTGAGTTGTCAAGTTAGTTTTGGTTTTTGACTGACAAATTTCTTGCCATGAGTGTTACCATATCTCCACATATCACAGGTGTTCATCTTCCTCTCATCAACATAGGTACAATGGTTTGTGGGAGAGTAGAGTTGAAGAAACCGTTCAAAGCACACTTGGTGATGTAGTTGATCAAGTGTCTATGAACTTGCCTACCCATGAGGACATCAAGTTGTTCATAGACAAGGATATCAAGATATGACTGCAACAACATCACAGCAAGTAGCACCATAAACAACAACTGAAGGCAGCATACTAGATGTAACAAACACAAGAGGAAGTTTGTTGACAACACAAAGGAGTAACACAGTTGCAAGCTCAAGTAGATCCACTTGTGATGAAAGCAACTTTGGAGACTCAGGCTATGAGGTGATGATGCGACATGAAGATCGCACAAAGGCAGAGAATGAAATGGAGAAGGAGTTGCATGTGACGAAGCAAAAATCCAAGGAAGAACATTAGCTACATAGATGATAGAATGACTTGCAGCATGAATAGGTACAACAGGGGGTGTAACATGCATTCACGGATAAAATTGCACCTATACAAGTTATAGATCCATCCCAGCAGTAGGCACGGAGCAGACAAGGTGAGCAGTGTTGTTTATTGCATGCAAGGGAATTCAACAACATGCATGTCATTGTGTGCACACATGCGATCCTGCCCATTTGGTACACTCACTAAGGCAAAGACAATAAGCAAGTATAATTGGAGTTGAACATATATTTTGACAAGTCAATGAGCACAACCACCAGCACATGCTTGGAGATTAGCATAGAAACTATCCATCAACGTGTTTCCAGTCCAGTCGCACTGAGGATGACCATGTGGATGCTATCAGATGAGTTGGACAAAGGAGTTGTATCAGTGTACCTAGATGCAATGAAGGCAAGAGTTTTCTTTAGCACGATGCCACCATTGAGCACATGGACACCATCATGAATGAACATTCTTAGCATCATTTCACCACCATTGACCATCAGAAGGATGTCAAGAGTTGGTCTCACCACAACGGTCTAACTGTTAGTGATGTCTTACATAGCTTTCTCAAGCCATTTTGTCTCACATGGGTACATGTGAAGATTGTATGTATCATCTTGTCAAGTGTAAGCTCAAGTGTTGATAGTCAATGTAATAGTCATAGAGTAGATGAAGAGTCATGAGGGTAGAAATTGTCACAAAGGGGAATTTCAAGGACCACCCCACCCTTTGGTATAAATATTACCTCATAACTCATTTTAGAGGCTTTTGGTCATCCAAGTTTCGATAGGAGTATCATAGAGAAAGCTTGGATAGTATTTTAACATGCCCTGGCTTCTCCACTGCGCAGAGCTAGTATATCTCTTTAGAGGAGCAAGCGGTTGTGGCTATGATGTTCCACTATTGATACTAGTGGTTGGACATGGATGTATTGTGTGACTGGGACTTACACTTCTTAATATAATAGAGCCAACATATTTTCATTCATACATTGTTATTGTAGTCGGACTATTCTGGTCATTGTGGTGATGTATGTTATTTAACTTATGCATTTGTGTACGAACTAATTTGTATGTAATTGTATGAATCTTGTTGCAGATGCGTTGTTGGTTTAACCGTCACATTGGAGTGCTCGCTATCTTGATTTTCAACCGGTGATGCATATTTTCTTGTGTTTTTTCTTCCAATCCGATTACTATTATAGGTTTCCAAGAGGTGCACTCACCTCACCCTCTATGTGTTGAAGCCTCTCATGCCTCTTCCTTGACTAGCCACAACTATCACACCCTTGCTACCAACAGGGACATCTTACTTGCCTTTGTGCAAAACCGCGGTCAAGGCATTGCTGTACGACCCACTGCTTGGGACTCCTACACCAAACTGTCTCAAGTACAATTGAGACTTCTTACTGGGGAGATCCCTTGACATGTTCGTGGGTCCAAAACTGTCAAAAGGTATCTTATGTGGCTCATAACTAAAGTTGCAATCCCTAATTATCCTCTTCTTATTATTTTAGAGGTCTTCTCAGTTCAACAATGTTTGGTTGAATTCTTTGGTTTATCTCCTCATGTTCTTGGAGCCATGCAATATTTGGTGCTCTTATCATCTTTGTTACAATAACTTCTGCGATATTCATCTCATTGCCTAAATCAAAACCCAAGTCAATTTCTCCATCACCTAAAATCCTAACAATTTTTATTTTCATCTCATTGCCTAAATTAGAACCTAGGTCAATTGGTCCAACAACTACAATCCCAACAGTTGTGATCTTCATCTGATCTTCTAAATCAAACCTAAGGTTTTGTTGCACTATAGCAACTGCCTTATACTTCCTTTTTCCACCATTCTTATTTGGATTCAATTTTGGATGTAATTTCCAGCAACGCTCCTCATCATTCCCTTTCTTTCTCACAATGAGTGCAAGAGGGATTTGCTTCCTTTTTTCTTGTTTTTATTGCCTTATTTGTAGGTTTTTCTTGTTCATACATTCTTTTACTTTCAAGGCGAATGGATTTCACACTAGCCACATAAAGAGTAGTGGGTTCAGAGAACAATAGAGGATGTTGGAGATAATAATGTAAAGAACCATTATATTTCATCAAAGTATGAAATGAATCTAAAGGAACTCCCAATCCAAAATATTGTTTCCTAAATTCCTTTGTGGAACTTTAAACATCTTGACCTCTCCTTGTTTTCAAATGTATAAATTCTATCATGGATTTATGCTAATATCTGAATGGATAAAATTGTCCTTTTAACACAGAAACAAATTCACACCAAGAAGAGACGAGTTTACCCATATGCTTACTACCTTTATGAAGTTTTCTCTCCCAAAGTGTAAGATTTGTGTTTCCGAGTCAAACATAAGCTGACATGATCTTCATGTCATCCTCTTCAATCTGTCATTTCAATATAATTCAATTTTTCTAATCTAATTGTTTAAGTTTTTTGCATTAGATTCTTCGTTAAATATAGGAAAATCAAACTTTACATCCAACATAGAAAAGAACTTTTTATAATATTTCCTAGGCTCATTATTGGAATGATGAGAAGAATATGAAGAAATAGAATATTCACTATAAGTTGAAGATTGAGATTCAATATGTTATCCTCCATTCTCCCAATGTACCAAAGCATTGTCCTCCTCTTTATCTTCCTTCTTCTTTTCTTTATTTTCCAATTTATTCTTATAATTTGCAAACAGTTTGAATACCTTATTTTCCATGTCTTAGAAATATTTACATAAATTTTACTCTTTCTCATCATGAACATACCATTTTCCTTCTTCATCTTGCATGTCTAATCTCTAGATCAAATGACTTAAGTTTTCCTTCACCATTTTTGAGTTTGTTCATGGCTATCATTCACACTCACAATTCACATAATCAAGAAGACCATTATGATACCAAATATGATCCAATATTCATTTGATATTATCATTATCCGAGATCTTTTCTTCATTTGATGTTAGTAAAATTGCATGAAAGAGCATGTAAAAGCCATTTGTGCAAATACTTTAAGAATAATCAAAATATAGGATACCATAAAGACAATGCACACAACATTTCATTACGAAGTTCATCCAATGTGGACTAAGTCTCCAGGCCCTTCTTCATTAGTGAGGATGGTGCTTCATTTGTCTCAGTAAAAAAAAGTCAAGTACATGGAAAAGTATATCATTATACATCCATTGTTGGGAGTGACTTGAAATTTAACTACTCAAAACATAACAATCATAACACCAACAGATCCATCTCATCCTCCTGAGAGTTTTGACTGCAAACATGACCCACTTCTGAAAAGGTGCATTAATGTCTCAAACTTAAACCCAACAACTAATGATGAATACAAGTTTCTGCTATGAGCCCTAAGATCCACTACAAAGATGAAAAACTAACTGCACTATTACAATCTTTGCAAAATTCTTGTTAAAATGAGTATAAACTCGACCCTATTTTGACACTATAAATTATGGTGCCTTAGGGAACCTTTCAGATTCGTCCATATATTTTGCATAGGCATTTTTTCATAGACTATTATTTCTAGAACCGTGACATTAGGGTTCTGTGAGGTGCTAGGTTCCATTGGCTTTAAGTTTCACCCTCTAGCTCTAATAACCATTCAAATCTTCCCACGACTCTCTATTCTCGTCGTATGGAAAATGGAATGAGCTTTTATTTGTGGGTGCTCATGATATTAACAAATCCCATTCACCAAGGAATTAGGTTAATGTGCCATATGGAAAATTTTGACCCTCACAGGACCACAAGTTCAATAATCCACGTTCCATTTATATGTATAAACGAAAATTATTTGGTTGAACCCATTGTTCGAATTGGACCTTGCGCACTGAAGCACATAACCATGTGTTCATATGTCGGTTGGTAATTAGGCCCAAACCATATTTTATATTAAAAACAACAACCGTTGAAAACATTAAATGGTCTACCCAACCGTTTGTTATATATGGCATGAACCATTTATTTAGACCCACCATATTTGATTTAAATATATTAAACCATATGTATTTTGTTGTTTGTTTGGATATGGTTATATTAATAGCCATTTAATAATTTTAAGATGTTTTTTTTAAATAAAATATAACCATGTTTGTTTTATATCTTTTTTCTTTTATATGGATTTTAATATTATTTTGTTTTTTAACTTGTTTTTGTAGGGCCCAAGGAACAATTGACTGGTTATAAATGTTAATTACTAGTAGGCCTATAGTTGGTTGTCATATAATCATGTGGGTCCCATGTAGCATTTTGTAGGCCTTTCTTTTTTGCTTGTCCTGTCAACATCAAATTGTGATAAGTTGGTCATACAGATGTAGAAATTATGGTGTAGATTCAAAAATGCTCTTGAAATTTACTAAATCACATGACTTGAAGTTACTTTACTGATCTGTAGAAGTTATTTCAACATATAGAGCATAAATTGTAGCCATGCAAAAGGAAACATCACACATGCACAAATATTTATCTAGGGGAAAGAAACTGCTCAAAATACCTTACTATATATATTGCATTAATCAAAGAATAGAGATAAAATACATATACTTGCTCAAGCCTGAGCACAACCTGCAAGTGTATAGTCTATCCCTCATCCTGACTGACTAAATCTGGCAAGCACTTTGCCAATTTTCAAGTCCTCCAAGCTCCTATTTCCTTGTGTTATTCCTCTAGAAATTTGACCCCTATTATTTAGTAATTTCCCCCTATTGAAATGCGGAATTCCTCTAGATCCTTCCTATGACTGTGTGCACCACCTATACACATTGGAATATGCTACAACTGATAGTAAACTGTCTTGGAATCTTCATATCAACTAGGTAACTTGATTTCTATGTATGAAAAAATTATTTTGTGCCAATTGATCATTTAAATGGTTGATTATTGAGTGTGGTTGAAGTTCGACTTCCACAACTTGACCTCCACTAGTTCTTATGATACTTAGAACTAGTTTAAATGACAATAACTCAAATTCTCTTAAATATATTACTACAAATTAGAAATCAAACATAATGAAATGAAATCAAGATTCCTAAACTGGGTAACCGATTTAACGGAGTCACAATTTCTATGTCACCTCAGTTAATTACCTCTAGTATTTTTGCTAAAATAGAAATTTGAATTTTATGTAGTTTGACCAAGACAAAGTCAAACTGATATTTTATTGCCGCATTTTCAAAAATACCTCTCATCGAGAAAGGGATTATCAACCACCCCTACCCTACAACCATGGAACTCAAACTTCCTTCTTAACAAGGCCTTTGTCGAAATATCGACATCTTTTTCCTATGTCGGAATGTACTGCAACAACATAATTTGCCTCTACACACAATTTTGTAGATGGTGATTGTTGTAGTGTTTTCTTCTCAAATATGTACGAAAAGAAACCACTTAAGCTTGTGGATAAAAGGCAATCTCAACAATATAAATGGATGCTAAACATTGTATATCTGCAGCAACTGATATAAACAAAAACTGTTAAAGTCTAGATCTATGCCACAATCATAGTTAAACAAAAAAAAGAAAGAGTAATAACTCCAATCATCCAATGGAAACCAGATATACAAAGAATAGTTTTATTATAATGCCTGTGAAGGGAACAAATAAATGGTACCAGTCCTCCTCTATGGGATGGGTTCTTGGCTATCCTCGAATGTCTTTAGTTTGACTAAATTCTATCTCCTCTATAATGTGTAAACCCAGCAGAAATGGTGTGTGACAATGAAAATAATCAGAGCTACAACAGTGAGTGCAAAAATGAAAATAATTAAAAGTGAATAACGAATGGAAAACCATTCTATTTATAACAAAATATTGAGGTATCCTCGAATAATGAGCAATAATAAAATATTATTGATCCCATTCTTAGAACAACCACTTGGAATATTTTATTATATTTGGTTAGGAGGGAAAAAGTATTTAAAATTTTATTTAGAAATAATAAATAAATAAATGATTTATTTTTCATATCAAGGAATTAGTTGAATAATAATAAAAAAAATAATGATTTTTTTTAATTATTCTTAAGGGATTTAGTCAAATTTGACAAAGAATAATGATTAATTAGTTATTAATTAATTATCCTTGGAGAAAAATAAGAGAAGTAATGATTTATCTGTTTATTTTTCATGATTGGGTCAAATATGACAAGGAATAATAATTGAACAATGGTTTAATTAATTATTCCTAGAATAAAATCAAATAAATAATGATTTATTTAATTATTATTCATGGGTTTAATTATAAATTACTTAACAAAGGTGGTTTATTAAGTAATTTCTCACAGTGAAATAAATTTTATTATGGTAAAATTGGCTTTACATGGTGTATTTCGATCCATCTAGTAAATTAGGATAGATGATCAATTTTTTGGTGATAACAAATTGCCCCCAACGAACGAGTGTTAGGAGGAAAATGTATGACTGAAGTGCGTTGTAAAGACGCAATCACTAGACAACACAGGGGAGTTAGAGAGAGAGAGAGAGAGAGAGAGAGAGAGAGAGACCAAGGAAGCTTAATTGAAAGAGTATAGGGACAAAGGGGACAAGACTAATGCAAGTCTCCATTTATGTTTTTGGTATCAGACCTCAATGAGGTGGGGGAGGAATCCCCATACCTGCCAAGATAACTTAGTACAAAAATAATGGTTCACGCAAAAATATAAAACTAAGCAATGAAGTACATGTTGAATGGTACATGACATGTTGGCATAACAGAGCTATAAAATAATACAATGTGTCCCATATACATAATGCATCTGGAAAAACATGAGAAAAGATTGAATATAATAATATGTTATTACATGAGATATAATGGCCCTTCCCTCAAGAAATGGGTGGGAGGGAGGGTAGAACAATCAGACAAGCCCTGCTAAACAGGAAAGGGCTCTCTAAAACTGAACAAATCATCTGAAGGAGACGTTCATGGTATGATCACTGCAATCAGTAGGAAATGAACCCACCAACTCCATGGAAATGCATCTAAGGTTGTATCATCATAGGAATGAGGTCTAAAACATCTCACACACACTCGGGAATCACTGGTGCACTCTGTTGCATCACCGGGCCATCAAGTGTATGAATCATGAACATGAAACAACCAATTCAAAGGGAAAAAATGAGACCCACTTCTTGATCTGAGGCACCAAATAAAAATGGAAGTTGGAACCGCTATACAGTACCCTCTAGGCCGTTCTTCTAGAATAAATGAGCTGATGTCGATAGAATAGGGCCTGCAATAGGTGAGGCAATGAGGATCCTCAACTAAGGAACGATGTAAAATAGTAATGTGATTGATGGAATGACACCAAGGATAATGTGGAAAAGTTGGACTAAGGGATAAACATATGACTTCCCTTGTCAGAGCATAAAGTGCATGGTTGACCTGGTAGCAACTGACTCAACTCTAGAGGGGATGGGGACAATATGACTAGAGGCCAAAATGGGAAACACAAGATGAACGGTATGCAAATATGGATGGAATACTATGAAATGATATAATGGGACATGAAATAGACTCCAAGAACGAAAGGGTGACTCATCGTGAATTCTTTGAACAAGGGTGACTCGATGGCAATACCATACAGACTAGGCCCTGTGGGGAGAATCAAAACATGAGTAAATGTTGTTACTAATGACGAAAGTTAATCTATGGTGTGAAAAGTATTAAGAGGAGGTGGAAATCAAATTAGAAGTGCCTCTCTATGATGAAATTCGATTTTGAGAGGTGACAAAGTGACCTTTCTTGGAAAAATGGTTTCCTGGTGAAGTGTCAAATCATCAAAAACTAAGGAAGACCCATTATAGAGCTTGATGAAATATTTCCAAAGGTGTTACTATTTCATAAAATGGAGCTACATTTTGGTCACAATGTGTGACAGAAAAACTTTGGGTTTTCATATAAAAGGGTGTTTTCCCTCCAATTTGATAGGAGGAGAAGGCCGCAAATCTTATGGAGATCGTAGAGGGAAAAAGGACCATCGAAATCGGGATCTGCAAATTTCAAGCAAGTGGCCTTATTTGTCTAAATATGGCCTTAATGATTTTTGGAGCGATGGTTCCTAGTTAAGAATTAAAGGAAGAGGAAAATGAGAATGAACTACTAGAGGAGCTCGAGAATCATCCTCATCGAGGAAGTCAAACATGGGGACTATGTGGACATAGAGTATAATATTTGAAGATATGGTATCAAATGTCTACGATATGTGATGTGCACATGGCTCACCGAAGAGGATGGTAGGAAAAACTATCCAAGGAATGGGAGGATAATCGACCATACCTAGATCTAGTGGGATCTAGGCCGAGAATTATGTTAATTACTTGATAATATGGCCAAGGGAAAAACCACCATGCCCCCAAGCATGGGATACTGCCACAAAAATATGCTATGAAGAGGAAAGATCTTGTATGAAAGGTGGGAATGATTCCCCTTAGTAAGAGGAGTTTGTGGAGTGCCATTGTGTTCTGAGTACTCGAAAAAAGGATTCAAGCATCTTGACCCAACTTGGCACGAGATCCTCCAAAGGAGATGTAGGGGCCTATGTGCCCCCTAGTATGCTATGGGTGTACTGGATGTATTTAGAGTGGTGGAAGCCAAACACTTATGTGTTTAATGTGGTACATAATATGATTATGTATTTTATATGATAATGATGGTTTTCCATGTGTTGTGTTTTATGGTTGTCTTCTGTGGTATACATGTGATAAATGCCAATATAGAATGTTATTTGTAATGATGTCTACATAGTTATTTTCAGCTCTAGAAACATGCTTGAACATAATGGTTTCAAATTCACGTACCAACGTTTCAACTCGTAGATATTTTCTAAATAGGACTTGGTTATGCACATGACACACACCATTAAATTTCATGACAATCAGCAAGGAATCTAAACGAACATGAAGATGAAGGATGCGATGAGCGAGGGCATTGACTAACAAACCTACCACTACATCATATTCGACCTAATTATTGGTGGAAGATCCAATGCAGACACCGTTCAAAAGGACTAACGTATGCAAGGGGGTAAAAATGGCCCAAGGTGTTGAGGCTAGATTCCAGGAGAAGTGATTCGCACCATCATCATGACCGATATACAGTCTGGATGATGGATCCATCTAAAAGGTGAAAACGACAATGGATGAGATGATTCAATATACATAACTTCATGTTAGAAATAAGGACACGCAAATGAAAGGGATGTGCTATGAGAAAAATTTCTTGAGGTAGAGTGCATGGTTAGAATTAGGAAGGGAATGACCTTTAAAATCCTCCATAAGAATGCCCCCTTACCTAAGTGCAAGGGTAATCAGGGGTAGACATAGCTTCCATGGTTCCTCATCAGGCTGGGAGATGGGCAGTTGGGAAGAAGAGATGATGTGGTGGCATTACCTGGTGCATCAACCTGAGAAAGGAGGTTCACATGCACATCACCTTTAATGGTGGATGACATGCTAGTAGATGGAGGACCTATGGATGTTGAGACCTAGGATTATATTAAAGCAGGTTCAATAGAAGCACGTGCAAAAACCTCAGAAAGGTTTTTCTGTGAGGAACTTGAGGATGACGACAAGTAAAGGAGGGGACTGTGGTGTCCATCATCTCGACATCGGGGGAAGTGATCACAATGGTGGGACCAGAGTCCCCTATTCTGGTTGACTAGTGGTACTAGAATCCACGGGTACAGGAGTAGATGATCCACTACGAGTGGCCTCATATTCGTAATGTGACCAAGACAATCACGAAATTCATCGAGACAAGGGCAACAATGGGAATAGTGATCATGATGATCACATAGGGCACAAGGTTTATTTGTGCACAACTTTTTGAGTTTCTCGAGTGGGCCCAACAAGTTAACATGGACTTCCAGGATATTTAACGAAGGGAATGCTTCATGCACAAAAGGTTTTAGTTGAGGGAGTTCAGGACAATTATTGGTGGCATGCCCAACAAATTTACACAAAGCACACAGAGGTGACAACTTTGGGGCCTTAGCAGCTAGAGGATCTTGGGGATCCTTTTCCTTAGGTTGTTTCCTCTTAGCTTTACCACCTTGGCTAGATGCTTTCACAACAAGAGTAGTTTCCTATTGAGATTGTGATGGAACTGAAGTAGTGAAAGGGGATGTAGGGACCGATTGAACTGAGGTCAAAGCATGATAATGTCTTATCTGACTAGGCAGAATGTTTTCAGGGGGGTTGACGTACCATATTGGGATTCCCAGAGTCCTGTTAGGAAGGACTAGCGAAGCCATGACAGGGACAAAAGGTACGCCTGGAGGGGGGAATAAGAAGTATATCTATCCTGCAGGGTAATGTCCCGATGGAATAGCTCCTAGATGGTTGACACCTGAAGGAACACTTCCTAGTGGAAACATAGGAGAGGCACCTAGAAATGGAGGAGGTCCTGGGGGTGTGGATATAGAGGGCTTGCTTGGGATGGTAATAATAGGGTGTTGAGGATCTGGCTGCAAATCAGATGTACCAGACTACTTGAGAGCAACCCGTGACGCTTGTAACATGCAAACACTCGCAGAGTTAGGCTTTGAAATGGGAGCAGAAGGACTACGGAAAGCACTTAATAATGAGGAATCTTTATAGACTCTGAGTAAAACACCAATGAGAGGAGTTGAAGACTGTTTAACAGACATCGACGAGATAATGGACTCGGGGGAAGTCACGGATGTCAACTCGTAGTAAGTCAACTGATCAATGGTAACGATCTTCCCTTCATGGGGGAATCACATCTTACGATACACCAATGATGTGAAAATTGAGATGGCATATGTGTAACTATGACCTAAGAGAATATTTTAATCCAAAGGGGCATCAATGACTTCAATGTCGACATCGAAAGTCTTGCATAGAATAGTCACTGGATAGTTGTAGTACATGCCAAGGGGATGGGAATATTGTGTATCCCAAGCACACAAATTGATGGTGGATGGGGACAAATCAGGTGACTAAAGTTGTTGCCAACAGACATCACACAGGTGGATCTACCTTCATCAATAATGCATTGGGAGATGATGGCATTATGGACTCAGACTAGTATATAGAAAGCAATGGATGAAGGAAATGAGAAATGTTCTAATGTATCAACTAGGAGGACATGAAATGATCATCAAAAGGATCTATTGTGCCCAAGGTAGTTAGCATATATTTCTTTTGAGATGGGCACGACTAGAGGACTTCTAGCATTGACATGGTAGCAAGTGAGTGTGCCAAGTCATCTACTATACTCTATGTATGGGCAACTCGGTTAGAAGTCGCATTACAGTCTAATGGTCCCTTTGGGATCTTGGGAGTGGCCTCAACTTTAGGTTCATGGATCTGTAACGGACCATTTGGTGTTGTAAGAGGTTTTGAAATCAATGGTAGATGAAATTGATGGTTTGTCATATTGATGCAACTAAGTTTGCTGGTTGATATTAGAGGTGTTAACCTCCTCAGAGTTCATCATAAATATTTGGTAGTCACCAGGACCAGAAGGGTGCGGGGAATGGGCTACTTGAAGTGGCTTAGGTTAAGCAGCAACAAATCCTTGTCTAGGGAAACGATTCGTGAGAATTTATGGTTGAGATGGCAAAGGATTCTGAGGCAATTGTTGGCCTCTAGAAGTTGTTTTAGCTTCCCACATTTGGCACATATAGGAAAAGAGAGGACACTCATGTGTATAATGGCCATGTACACCACAACATGCATAAGGATTGTTCGTATGAATAGCCTTGTTCTGCTTGGGCTAGCTGCCTTGTTGTTGGTTGTTGTTGTTAGGCTGGTTCCCCTATGGTTCACTAGGTTGATTACCCTTATTACCCTTGTTACCCTCGTTACCCTTCCCCGTATTCTTTTTCTCCTAATTTTGGGGATTAGTCATACTCTGTTGTCCAAATAGTTGACCCCAAGGGGGCGATGGCTGCTAGGGCTGAGGATGCATGGGAGGCTGCAACACTAATGCTTGAGGGGTTGGAGCGCTCGGTTGTGCATAAGGAGGATAAATAGTTTGGTAGATAGGTTGGGGTCCTGAAAACATGTTGTTGGCTAGAGGGGCATCATTGTTGTAGGAACTGGTGCCCCCCTACAAATACCCATAACTTTGCTGAGCATATTCTTACGGAAATAAGTACCCTAGGGCTTTGGGTTGGAACCCCAATAGAGCAAGAGCAAACTACAGTAAGAAACACTCATACAACTCAGGCAACATGCTTATATAAACAAACTATGCGATAGTGGCCATACTTGGATGTCCTTCATTTAGGTATTTCCAGTAGGGTTCAGACCCTCTGCAACTCCTAATGATCCTCAAATCTGCAAATCAACCAATTTGAACATACATAGCAACATATAGATAAAGCATTTTAATGAAACTAACTTTATATTATATAATCAAATGATTAGTTAAACATCAAAATAACATTCATACATGAATTACAATAGTATCCGATGCATAAACAAAGTTAATGTCAAGAACAAGATAGCGCTTCTTTTTATTCTAGAAATCTATAACTAACATGGAGATAATTCACTTGACTCTTCTTCTTCTGGCTCCAAGCGGAACTGTCTTCTAGATCTGTCCAGTCCCAGTCTTCAACACCGTCCTTCCATAACCAATACCATGATACCTCAAACAAGAGGAATAATATCAACAATCAAGGAAACAAGGGTTTCCTGAAACTTGGGGAAGTGCTTGAAGCACAAGGATACTTCAGACTCAATCAGGGATAATCTTAGTATAATAATTCTATCTCTTCTCCTCCTTAAGGCCTTCCCATAGAAGTCTATTTATACTTCTCCAAATTAGTTTCTTAGTTGGGAAACATTTGGGCCATGAGCAATAGGATTTTTTCAATAGGTAAAAACTATGAACTCCACCCATAATTAAGGAAATTTAATTTTTTAAAGTGTTTTAACACATATACATGGGTTGGGTATTGACTAACCCACGTGTACTTGCTTTTATCTCAGGGAAAGGTAGAGTACATGGAATAAAACTTTGTTTTTAAAATATTTGGACCAAGTCTAGAAGGAGGGGTTGCCCTAGGCCATAAACAAAGCATCACAAATACCAAGGGTGGTAAATAGTGCTATAACAGATGCCCCCTAATATATGAGGTCAGAAGGGGTACATGATGGTCGAAATGTATTAAGTATATGGAAAGAATCTTGTCGAGACTGAGAAGGACTTCATTAGATTTCACCTTGCCAAGCCATCAAAAAGAGATCAGAAAGAAACTACTGTCTGAGGTAGGTTTACCCATGCTCAGAGAAAGTAAAGCATGTCTACATATCAAGTACAAGAGGATCCACTATATATACAAGTATGAAGAACTAAAAGTCATAATGGATCATCTGATCGTGATTGAAAAAGTACATGTCTAATTATCACATATAAGAAGATAATCAATGAAGCTGGAAGATGAAGCTGATCACTGATGTCAAAAACTGATCCCAATAGTACCAAATGAACATGATGGAATAAAATGATACTACATCGCAACTCAGATGTCAGCATATAAGATGTCACTTTGAAGGGCTGCAACATATAAGGTGGATGGTGTTGACTAGTAGTAATAGGAGCATCTGACAAGTCAATCAAAACATGTTGATGCAACCCAAGGTCTTCACCGACCACTGTGGTACATTTCTAGAAAATGGGAATAAATGATGTGAAGTCGACCACATGAGAAATCGTTTGATTACCAGTCATTAATATATACTGTTAAAAAATGAGAGACTACTCATCTATAATGATAATGAGAGTCAAGGTACCCAGTACAATCTAACAAGTGAAAATGAATGAGATGAAGTCGAACACCTGGAAGAATCTATCAATCAGGGGACAATGATGGTTTCCCATTGTCAATAGCAAAGGAATCTGCCATTGATGTTTGCAAACCCCAAGGTACAGCCAAATGCACTCTAGATCTTTGTCCCAGAGCAATGAGACATAGTCGATAGGAAAAGATCTGCTAGAAGGAAGGCATTAAGACATCCTTCATCAATCTAGTGCGAGTGTAACCCATAGGCCAATAATGTGGAAGGGATCGAACAAAAAATATGTAGCAACCCAACCGAAGCACATTTCTAGCATACACAAGATGTAGCTAGTGCACGATAGAAACCCTCTGAACCAACCAATAATGAAAGTTGACATAGAGGTGAGGAATCCACCAATAGGGTCATAAAGAAACCAATGCATTGCATGAATCCCAATGTGTGATAATGAAAGCTGATGTCGAACACAATGGAAACCACTCAGTCAAAGACCCATGATAATGATCGATGTTGAGCACAAGGTGACCTATCAATAATGAAAATAGGGCCAGGGTGTGGCTCTAGGCCTACCCTTAGTGCAATATGTCATTGTCGATAAGGACAAGACCCACCAGCAAGAATTCAATGGAGACCTTCTCAAACCGGCACGAGCAAAGGACCAATATAACTGATGTGATGACAAACATGACACTGACAACCAGGGATATCCCACTGAAAAATAAGTCAAGAGACACCGCAGAGAGGTCGACTCAGGCTTACTTCCCTTGAACAAAAGCACGACTCAATGATGACTATATGGCAGCATATGATAACTCTGTATAAGTTTGTCAGACAGGAGGAAGAAGCAAACTCTCCATATGATTGAAAGAGGTAACCAATCATAGGAGAACTGACTCAATAACAAGGTTAAGGCGTACCTAAGTCAAACTAAATCCTGCCCAAAATGGAGGAGAGACTTTCTTTTGAGTGCTTTGTTCAAGGGCGACACGATTGACTCTAGCTGCCAACAATATATGGAAATGTTGTCCCATTCTTGCTCTTTTTGGAATATATAATTTTTTTTGTCTTTTTCCTTAAGTTGGAAAAATAATAAAAAAATTCTATAATACAGTGGAAAGAACGAGTTTCGAAGAAATAGATGATCCAGTTCCTGGGATGGGAACAATCATATGCTCAATGCAGGGAGACCAAACTGGTCAAGGACATTCAAAGAGATGTTGCTTCCATGGGTCAAAGGATGTGTCAAGTTGCAGAAGCTAAGTGATTGTATGGTTGATTTTGTAGAAGACTTGGTCAAATAAGTGGCTTAACCACGAGTCCAAGTGAAGCTAGCTCAAGGCCAAAAGGTGCAAATAGTCAAAATGAAATGCAACTCAACACAAAGGAGACTCTAGGGTATAAGGCTAGAAATAAGTGTAGAAGCAAGGAGAATGTTTCTTCAACGCACAAGTCATGGTGAGAATAAAGAGAAATCCTGAGCCTACTTAGTATGACATCGTGGGCAATCAATGTCAGTGAGGTTCTAACTAAGATGCCCATGTAAAGGATGGATCTACCATTGCATCATGATTTAAAAATTGGTGAGTGAACATGGTTTTCTAACCAAGACATGATGGGGTCGACCCTATGGCTAATGTATCACTGAATGGAGGCTAGTATGCAAGATGCAATGGAAAAAATGGTTTTCCTTAACCTATATGCCAGTGAGTGAACGATATCTGCCATGATGGGTTAGTGGTCATGGGACTAAAATAATATCTCGAAGAAGTCTCGAAAATATCCTAAAACAATAACCCATTCTCGACAATCCAAGCCCACAAGTCAAAAAATTCATGAGACAAAAAATCAAGTTTTGAGAAAAAATTTTGCAATTTCAAAGCTATATAATGACTTTTGGACTCACAAATTTTTTATTTTTGTTTGGAAAAAAGTTGTGGATCAAAAAGGAAGCAAAATTGCCTCTGAAGAATTGGATCATTCAAATCACGCCAAAGTTACTAGGTAACCCTCAAATCATGCTTGCAATGTTTTGTGATAGTTTTTAGAATTTTTCATTAAGATTTGACCATGATAATTCATGCCAAAAAATCCAACTCTGCACACATGCAGGTTGGCTGTGATCAACCCATGTATACGACGACCCTATGTGCGACTGTGTGTAAAGGGAACCCACGTGTACGCGAGTTGAAGTTCAAACATAAAATCTAACTGTTGAAACTCAACTTTTTTTAGGATGACCATCACATTGAGAGAGAGAGAGAGAGATAGAGAGCATACCACAATTGACGATGAGGTAATGAACAACCAAAATGCACTAGATTCATTGAGACGGTGCGGCTTATTGAAATTCTTCAAAATGCCGAACATGAAAGCCAACACACGCCTGCTCAAATTATTGATCCACTACTGGAGTGTAGAGGATGATGCCTTCATGATAGGTCAAATTCCTCTACGAATTGAGGTGGAAGACATCTACTTTATTACAGGTATCTCCTGAAGAGGTTAGGTTGTGCATTCGACCGACAGGATAAGGAGTAGTCTTTAACAGAAGACTATGTACATATATACTGTCCTAGGCACCCAGAAAATATTGGAAGTTAGATTCCAATCAAACACGTGGATAGTTTATCTCCAAGGATTTTTCTGTTTACCATTGCAAGAGTGAATGGATCAGCTTCACTGCATCAGGCTTCACAAGTACCTATGAGCCTAGAAGTGGAATGCCTAACCATGGTTTTAGACTAGTGCACACCTCTTCTGACCAACATGAAGAGCCAGTTGACCTCCATTTAGAAGGAGCAGACAAAGAACTTTGGATATGGGATTATTTTATGGTCCTTCTTCCTCAAGAAGGTACTTGGCCTATGTCTGAAGGTATCTATCTCCATCAGCAGCCTGCGAGATCCTCAGATGGGTAGATGAGCTGACTTGATAAAATTCCTTGGAGGTGGAGATGTGCCTAGGATGACTTTCGCTGATGAGTTTTATTCCCGGTTGGACCAACAGATCATCACAGTCGACAACTACCCATATGCTGGTATGGATTTCTGAGGAGATCCAGACTTGGTGTTGCCACCAAACGCAACATGGGGAGACATAGGTAAGAATTTTTTAAGTTTTTGTAAATTTTTAAGATTTTTTTCTCTTTTTTAAATATGAAATGTACTTAGAAATATTTTTGATGGGACAAAATACTGACAAAATGACCATGTTCCAGATGTGGGTCTAGTGAGACCAGATGGATTTCTGAGGCACAGGCATCACGGAAGAGGTGCCAAAGAGGCAACAACTGAGATAGAGAGAGTCCTATATGCAGTTCAAAGAAACTTGGTGAGATTGACTCACCAGGTACCAATGATAGCCATAGAGGATCTACTTGAGGATATGCAGCGCCTCGTGGTAGGAGTACCACGGGATTGGGTATGCATACTTCGACGTGTAGCCAATGTAGTGGTTAAATTTTTAACCGCTCATCTTAAGTTGGGTCGATAGATAGACTGGACATGATTATGGGCATTTCACCACAATTTTGTATATTATTTTTTGAATACTTTATCTATACACAGGTAACTTTATGATATATATACAGATCCAATTTCTTTTATGTTTTTTAATTTAATGAATGATTGATATGCCAATCTAATGCTTGATTAGCGATAAAGTCCACTAATGAATTCTCAGATCGTGGAATGTTCACATATGTAATATAAACAAATGATCGTTACAACACTCTAACTCTCAAATATTGGTGGCACAAATAAGGATCCCAAACCCGATAAATTTTATTTAATTGCGACACTACTAGATGTGAGTCAAGATAAACTACCAACGGATCAATTCCATAAGAAATTGATCCGAATAGTAATTTAATAATGGCAGTATATTCAAAAAATTTATTTGAAGCAAGACCAATACATACTCCCCTCGGCGCCATCAAATGGCTAGATGGATAATAAATCACTGAAGCTACGGAAGCAAGATTCTGAGTGTGCCAGCTAGCACCATCATTGAATCCGAAATATCAGTCATCCATCAACACCTGCCAAAGCAAATAAAAAAATGTCGATATCACAAAACACCTGACAAATATGTACAAAAATACAATATATACAAACAAAAATTGCTCAGTTAGAACCTAAGAAAAATACTTCTTAAGGTAGAGCCCATCTGGGGGTTCTGCCAACTTGTTCCTAGAGATGTTTATAGGTATAGTTCTTGAGCTAATCGACATATTACCTTCGGTAGATAATTGTGATGGAGCCAAAGGGTTTGAAACTATACAAACATTGCTAGTAGGTAGATTGGAGAACCTAGATTCGACTTCATGCAATGGAGGAAGAAAATATGAATGATGATGTAAATCTTCCCATGGTAAATATATAGTGGTCATTACTTCTAAAATTGCTTCCTCAAATGGTAGAACTATATCTAAATAATCTAGAGCAGAAGTGGAGTCAAGGGTCCAAGCTGGAGCGACATCAACATCTGACTCCTCCTCTAAAAAAGGAGTGGGATAATTATCTATAGAGTTAACAATATATTGATAGCTAACTTCTTCTGCAGACATAGGAAATTCCATTCCACCAACCTGCCCTCCATCTAATGTGGTCGTAGATGAAGGTAAGGTCCAAGGGTCTGAAGGCGCCTTGGAGGATGAAATTACATCGATTCTAGCTGTAGGAGGGGGAAGGTCAAATATACCCATCAAGGAAAGGTACATCCCAACTCCTAAATTCTCTATAGGTTGATAGGGATTATCCACCAATGGAACGGTAGAATCCAAAGTTGCATGAGAGTCACCTGCAGAAAAATCTAACTGATCAATTTAACAATTCTACCCTCATGAGGAAAATAGAGATGAAAATATGGCATCCATCCCATAAATCCAATTCCTTCCTAAGAGGAGGTCATAATCCAGGTTGGCATCAACGATTTCTACCTCAATATTAACGACCTTTCCTCCAACACATATAGGAAACGTCGGGATAATTCCATGTGGCCTATGAGAATGTCCATCAAAGGCTATTAAGAGAATCAGTGAAAGAACGACTAAAGGTGATCCAATGGCCTTCAACCGTGACATAGAGATTATGCATGTGGAATCTCCCTAATCTATAATAGTTCGAAAAATATTGATTTTTTGGTAAGTGGACTTTATTTAGAAAGCCATATGGTGAGGAAGTCCCTTTTTGACATTGAACATGTCAAAAGTGAGCACTAGAGAATTGTTTGGATCCACTGCCCCAATCGCTGAAAGCAAAGCACTTCTTTGGGCAGGTCATGACTGGAGCACCTCCAATGTAGACATAGCATAAGGACTTTGAGCCAGATCTTCGACAATCAAGTAGTTCTGGGATGCCCTAGCATTAGGGTTAATAGTTGAGCGCTTTGCAGAACCTTTTGGTATCCAAGGTATATACTCAATAGAGGGTCGCTTAATATGAAGTGCGTCTGTGGTTTCGGGAATAGATTTGGCCTTAGATGTTTCTGTTTCACCATAATCGCATGCTCATGTGGCAATGTCGACATGAGAGTTCATCATATAAACATTTGAGGAATTTTCCCCTTCCTGGTTGCCCCCTGCGGAGGTACCAGTGTTCGAGTTTGTGCTAGTAAGTAATTGTTTCCCTTGGGGAAAATGGTTAGTGAGGACAGCTTGGGAGCTCGAGGACCCTTGCTGCACTAACAAGTGCTAAGCATCTTGAATCTTAGGGTAGAGGCGAGTCAAATGATCTCCGTTGCATAACTTGCATGGAAATTTAACCTTCTTTTTGTAATCTTTTCTACCCTCACCAGCACCGTTGCCAGGCTTGTTTGCATCACCCTTCCCTTCCTCGTTCTTGTTCTTACCTCATCCCTTCTTCTTCCCATCAGATTATTACTTTCCTTTGGGGTTAGATCTTGTATGGATAGCGTTTATGGAGGTAGGTTGGGAGGGAAAAGGTGTAGAAGGTGCTGCTTGGTTAGATGAAGCAGTTTGTAAAGACACCAATTGCAATTGGTTCAAAAGGTTCACTATATTTGCGTCAATTGATCAAAATATACCATTGGCGTGAGGGCTTGGCTTCAGTTTGGCTAAATTAACCTTAGATCTAGGAGCATCAGGTAGGATTTTTTTAAGAGTCCAAGAATGGGAATATATCAGTTCTAATTATTGGGCTCGAAAAATAGCCTGCTCTTCTGAATAAACACCAGAGAGAGAAACACCCTTAGAGATCTCAGGTTGTAAAGATTTGAGAAACCATTCGAGGCAGAAATCTAGTGGAATTTTGGCTTTGATAAGCCTCTTTCTCCATCTCCATTCCTGGATATGATCCGAAATGTGAGTTGCCATGTCTTAATGAAAATTGGCCAGAAGCTTAGTTCTGGCTTCATAATAGATAGGAAACTGAAAATGGTTCAAGAAAATATTAATAAAATTAGCGAAAGAAGTAACGGTGCCCCCTGGAAACTCTATATACCATTTGGCCACATTCTTGGTTAGGGTGTGCTGAAATAACCTTAACCTAATCGAATCATCTATCAGGGAGTTGGATGAGCATCGTAAGTGGAATGTGGTCACATGGTCTCCCAGGTCTTCACCATTCTTCCCTTCAATTTTTGGAATATCCAATGGAAGCTTAGTTGGGACCAAAGACGAAGCCAGATTGTACCTAATTGGATCATTCGTTAATTTAGTCAAGTCTAGCAAATTCAGCATGGCCAAAAAAGGAAGTCATGGAGGACCTTGGGAATTCCATCTAGAATGGGCGGGGTTCCCGTAGGCCTGGAAAGAATGAACTGGATTTTTAAAGGCACCAAGTTGCCTAAAGTAACTCATAGCGCCTATTGCACCAACGGGTGATCCTTGTGGCCCAACAAAATTCAGAGTTTGACCAAATCCTACCGAAAATCCTCCATAACTAATGAAGTTACCCCCTAATGAAGTATTGAAAGGAGCTGACATCCCCTAATAAGGGTTCCATGCATTAGAAAAGGGTTAAATTTTTTGAAATGAATTAACCAAAGAATATGGCACATTCCCTTGTTGGCCGAAAAACTGATTCATATCTCCTATCCCACTAACCCCAAGGTTTGTCCAACTCTGAAAGGGGTTACTACCTTGACTTGTAAAAGGAAAATGCATTAACCCTACTATCAGACTGGAATGTGGTATATGACCACTTCCAAATGGGAAACCCTAAAAATAATTTGATCCAATCATCATGGATGTAGAGGCAGTTGATGGTATATTCAAAGAAATTGAAGGAATACCTTGAGAGGGCATTCCAAAAGGGAAAAATCCAAAACTGGATGCATTAGCTTGAGAACTTCCACTCATTCATGGAATGGAAGTAGACCCAAATATAAATTTGTTGGGAGTGTTAGAAGGGATGGAAATAGTTCCTCCCCCTTGTACAGATATAGGAGTCTGCATGCTCGCAACACTCATCATGGATGCCATGCTTCCAGCAGTGGTCATGCAAGGGATAGATGTATGTGAACCTAGGCTCAAAGGCCTGCGAGTCGGAGTTCCAATGTATAAAAATACGTCTGGATAATAATGAGGGAGAGGAGAATTCAGAGCTGCAACCAAATCTGAAATATCTTCTACTTCAATACTATCTTTTGACTGGAAGAGTGCATGAGAAAGAACTGGTGCATTCCTCTCTAACTTTGTACTAGTACTAGGTCTATCTTGTGAACTAATTCCCCCAAGTGGACGATCAATCTCTGATGTGCCTGCTACCACTGGGTGGAAACCACTGGCATAATTTCTCCTACGCGTTCTAGGACAAGGCTCTGGACTCGTAGGTGAAAGCCCACAAAGTCTCTGAGACCATTGAGATGGTCAGTCAGCCACTTTGAATTATTTAAAAAAATATAATTAAAGACTCAAGAAAACTAAAAAGCTAGGATGACTAGGAGCATAGAACACTCACTAAAATGTCCCTAAAAATATCAGCAATCAAACAACTTCCAAGTATTTCCACTCTGGGTGATTAGGACCGTACACCAAAATATAAGAAAGTTAATAATAAGGGCCTTCTGAAAATAGATTGGGTTAATTACGCCCCAGACCTACTGGCGAAGGTATTAGAGGTAGTTACGTTGACCTCTAGACAACAGCCTTTTCCGGTGCAAGCCCTCAAGCTTCGCAAGGGTGCTCTCTAGAAGTACTACTGAATGTGATGCAACATCAACCTCAGGTGCCATGGGATTCCCCTCCACAGCCACTTGTGTGAAGCCCTAGGATAGGTAACTATGGTCACCAGCTCGTATCAAAAGCCGGGTGGAGCAGTTGTGAGGTAGGATCCAACAAGTAAGAGAGGGGTACCTCTTGTCCTTATCTTCACTAACCCTTGTGCTTTACTCCTAGTCACGGAGCTTTCCCAGTCTCCCTAACGCTATGGATTTCGCTCTTTAATCAAACATCTATGTTTTACAATTTAGAGTAGCCTTGGAGAGTTAACTCTCCTCTCGCCTCATCCAAGGCCCTAATAAACCTAAACTCGTTGGTGTATTCTGATGACAATACAAAAGTTCTAGTTTATTTTATTAAGCACTAGATTTTTTAAAGGTTGTTCTTTTAAGTCAAGGGATGAATGGAAATGAAACCAATGGTGTTTGCATGACGCAAAAAAAATCAATGAAAAACTAACTTATATGAATGCAATTGTTTGTTCTTCAATGAAAAGAGATCTCTACGTGGGTTCTACGAAACTTCTATAACAAAAAAAAAAAGAAAAAATCTTTTCTTTTCTTAAAGCACACTTCACAACGCACTTCACACATACAAAAACTAAAAAGACTATTGATGCTTTAATAATGAAAAACTACCCTAATGCAAGGTGTAAATGAAGATGCAAGATCCTAAATTAGTCTAAAAAGGAGGAAAGCGAATTTTTATAATTATTAATAAGTGAACTTAAGTGTTTGAAAAGAATACAAATTTTGAATACAAGAAGGACAAATCCAAAAAAAATCACAATTCACTTTCAAAAAATCAAAAGAAACCAAAATCAAACTTGGAAAAAGAAGACAATTTATTTTCTTTTTTTTAAGATCGTTTCTTTTTCAAGAAGAAATGAAAACAACCTTTCGAAAGCACTCTAAATACGACTTAAGACTCAAATACCGAAAGAAGAGCACAAGGAATCTTTGCAAAGTACAAATTCGACAGCAAATGAAAACTTGAATAAAAAGGCTTCAACTTGTACTAAAAGACCCAAATGGTAGCAAAGAGCTTGACAAACAAATAGGAAAGAAACGCTTTCAAATTTGTCAAAAAGAAACTTTCGAAAAGCAGGAAAAGGGATAAGGCCACAAAATGACGGAAAACAAAGCGAGTAGACCAATAACCGAGCTTGACACTAAGATTGAAAACAATTTGCTATTCTGGAGGACCAGAACAATCAAAAACCTCTATAAGTCTTGTGTGCCAAAACACAAATCATAAAACTCACTCAAAAGCAAACCTAGGCCACATCTTTTCAATGCGGAAGACACTTCAAAATAGCAAGCTCACAAAATAATAAAATTCTAAAGGCAGAAATTGACCACTCAGAGACTAAACAGACCAAGAAACAAATCTTTATGGGTAGAGAGATTTGAAAAAAACATGCAAAAAATAGTATAAAACACTGTGTTCAAGCACATAGGCATGTTCGTGTAC
Source organism: Pinus taeda (assembly GCA_000404065.3). Taxonomy (NCBI): domain Eukaryota; kingdom Viridiplantae; phylum Streptophyta; class Pinopsida; order Pinales; family Pinaceae; genus Pinus; species Pinus taeda. The sequence continues at coordinate 376,807 of APFE030084072.1, forward strand.
TTCTGTTAAAGGAATCTCACATATATGTGGGTTCAATTCATAGATCAACCGTGTGTACGCTACTATAAATAGTCTAAAGTGCGTATACAAAGCTTTCCAAGAAAAATAAAAAACAAAGCCAGATCAAAAAGATCAGACTTAAGGTTTGAGATTCTACTAGAACAAATAACCCTGTCACAGCAAGAAAATGAAGAACTGACCCTGATTAACATTGAACAACCCAAACTAGGAATAACAAGATTGTTATCCCCAGTGGAGTCGCCAATTTTGTTACGGGAATAAGTACCCTGAGGCTTTGGGTTGGAACCTCAATAGAGCACTACAGTAAGAAACACTCATGCAACTCAGGCAACATGCTTATATAAACAAAATATGCGATAGCGACCATACCCGGATGTCCTTCGTTTGGGTAGTTCCAGCAGGGTTCAAACCCTGTGCAACTCCTGATGATCTTCGAATCTGCAAATCAACCAATTCAAACATACATAGAATCATATAGATAAAGCATTTTAATGAAACTAACTTTATATCATATAATAAAATGATTAGTTATACATCAAAATAACATTCATACATGAATTAAAATAGTATCCAATGCATAAAAAAAGTTAATCTTAGGAACAAGACAACGCTGCTTTTTGTTGTAGAAAGCTATAACTAACATGGAAAGAATTCACCTGGGTCTTCTTCTTCCGGCTCCAAGTAAAACCATCCTCTAGATCTGTCCAGTGCCATTCTTCAACAACCTCCTTCCATAACCAATACCATGATATCTCAAACAAGAGGGAGAATATCAATAATCAAGCAAACAAGGGTTTCCTGAAACTTGGGGAAGTGCTTGAAGCATAGGGATACTTCAGACTCAGTCAGGGATAATCTCAGTATAATAATTTTATGTCTTCTCCTTCTTAAGGCCTTCCCATAGAAGTCTATTTATACTTCTCCCAATTAGTTTTTTAATTGGGAAACAATTGGGCCACAGGAAATAGGAGGTAATCAACAGGTAAAAACTATGAACTCCGCCCATAATTAATGAAATTTAATTTTTTAAAGTGTTTGAACACATATACATGGGTTGGATATTGACTAAACCAAGTGTACATGCTTTTATCTCTGGTAAAATTAGCGTACAGGGAATAAAACATTGTTTTTAAAATATTTGGACCAAGTCTGGAAGAAGGGGTTGCCCTAGGCCATAAACCAAGCATCAAAAATACCAAGGGTGGTAAATGGTGCTATAACATATATGGCGAAGGATGTGAAAGGGCTCCAACAATACCATCAGTGGCGTGAGATGCCCCAAGTGCATAGGCACTTGTAGGACAAGGGAGGTCTGGAATGACGGTATAAACATAACTAATTTGCGCATAAATCAGGTCATATCTTAGAGCGCTTTGAAGAGATTCTTCCTCGGTCTGAGGAAAATGGGACGCGACATCTTTTCCAATGGGTGCTAAAAGGCTGTTAAGAAACCAATATAGATAGGCACAGTCTTCGAAAGGGCGGGCACGACATGTGCTCGTCCTTCGAGGCCAGTCTTAAACATGGTCAGAAGGGCGAGTGGTGGAGGATTGACGGAATGAGGTCAATAACTACGTACCAGTGTTGTACGAGAGAGATAACTAGAAATATGAGAGGAACGCTTTAGCAAATGTCATGAAAATGGAATGAGATGTGATGGTATGGTCTACATACAATTTTGCAACGTCTCCAATGAGCTCATGTTGGAATAGCTGAAGACGAATGTAGTCATCATTAATGGAGTTTGACAAACACCACATGTGGAATGATCAAACATGGTTGGTAGGATCCTCTCTAGAATTACCCTCAAAATTTGGGATGTCTAAGGGAATCTTAGTTGGCATAGAAAGCCAACCAACATCGTGGTGTATGGGGTCATTTGTCAAACTGGTTAAAATTTGGTAGACTTAACCCAACCATAAAGGGGAGCATGGGGGCTGTCGGAATGGTTCATAAGACTATTCCCCTTGATGTGACCACTGGGATAGAATAAAATCCAACACCAAGTTGGGTTCCTGCACGAACTATGGATCCATACATGGTGACGATATGTGGTGAAGGTTGCTCAGACTCAGATGAGGAATCAGGTGATCTTGTAGAAGATTCGGTGTGGGGACTTGGAAGGCTATGAACTTGAACCAGATGTGGGGGGGGGGGATTATGCCCAAGCAAAAACTGGGGTTGAAGACCTAATAGTCTCTGCAACAAATGCCTTGGTGGCACAATGGTGGTAAGACACATGTGACATGGAAATGGTGAAGGTAGATTAGAAATATGCCTCTGTCTCGATGAGGGGAGATAAATTTATTATGTTAAGTCTTGGATTGGTAGTGTAAATCAAGTGCCCTTTGCTTAAGGTGTAATTTTCTGTGCAAGTGTATTTATTGATTAAGCCCATATCGTGTTTGTAAAAAATAAAAAATCTTGCTGAAAATAATCTGAAATTAATAATAGAAAATGAACAACAAAACAATTAAGTAAACCCAAACCAAACTGGGTTTGCAAACATTATGCTGCTTGGTAGCTAAATTGATGGAAAATACACTAAAAGAGTCAGGATATCTAAATTTCAGTGTGACTGGGATCAAGTGACACTAAGCTTCTGGAAAGTGGTGCAGTGACAACAAAAAACTAGAGGGGAAGATCGTTGAAAAAAAGATAGGGAGATTGGTGTAACACCTAGGGAAACTAATGGGACCCTAAGGCCAATGACCAAACAAGTTTAAATGTGAAACTATGGATGGTGGTAACCTATCTTTATAGATCTGAAACAAAAGGGTACAGATATGGAAATGTAACTGAAAGTGTTGCAAAAACTCAGGCTACTCACTTAGAAAAACTCCTCCTATAAAGGTGGAAGTGTAATAGAGGCCCTAGGGGGGGATAAATTTGACTTCAAAGAGTAAATGAAAGTAGATAAATTCCTGAGCTGGATGAGATAGAGGTCAGACAACCCAACCTATAGCTCTTTGCAATACCTAAAAAAAGATCTCAGGAAAACCCTAAAACCCATAAATCATAGGTGCTAACCTGTTTTCTAGTAGGTATCACATTTTTTTGGGCTGGTAAGTGCGCTTTGGCCTCCAGATTTCTCTTTTTGGGCCAAAAGGTGTGATTTCTTCTCTATGCTTCCCGATCGGCAAATATTGGAAAAACAATTCTTCCTTTGTCGCAACTGGTTCTTGTGACCTACGAAAACGACCAGAAAGCTTATGGAATTAAAAAATTTAACAAATCTAGGGTTAAAAAACTAGGAAACATTAAGAGAATTGAAAAATAAGAAACCCTAAGTTGAAAACTGAAGGTCACCTAGGTTTCTGGATTTGAAGTATAAGCCTAGCAGAGTTGTCAATTTTTTTGTAGTGTTGTCGTCTCAAAGAAGTACGAAAAGAAACCACTTAAGATTATGGATGAAAAAAGATCTCAACAATATAAATGGCTACTAAACATTGTAGATCTGCAACAATTGATAGAAACAAAACCTACCAAAGTCTGGATCTATGCCATGATCATAGTTAAACAACAAAAAGAAAGAGTAATAACTCCAATAATCTAATGGAAACAAGATATAAAAAGAATAGTTTTATTATAACACCTGTGAAGGGAAAAAACAAATGTTACCAATCCCCCTCTATGGGATGGGTTCTTGGCTATAACCAAACATCTTCATGTTGAGTAGAGTCTCTCTCGTATATAATGTGTAAAACCAGCAAAAATGGTGTGTGACAATGAAAATAATCAGAGTTATAACAGTGACTTCAACAATGAAAATAATCAAAAGTGAATAATGAATGGAAAAATCTCCTATTTATAACAAAATATTGAGTTATCCTCAAATAGTGAGCAATAACAAAATATTATTGATCCCATTCTTGGAATTACCACTTGGAATATTTTATTATACTTGTTTACGAGGGAAAAAGTATATAAACTTTTATTTATAAATAATAAATAAATAAATGATTTATTTATTATTTCAATGAATTAGTTAAGGAATAATTCATAACGTATAACGTATAAGCTCAAAATTAAAAGCAATACACCTTATCCTATTCTTCTTATAGAAATGTGTATTTCCCCTATCGAGAGCCTACCTATGACTAGGCTTTTGTTGTATAAGCACAATCTGAATAACATAGGATACCACAGACTTCCTAAGATACCATTAAATTCCATCCAAAACCACCTAAGGCTCCAACGAAGTTGGTATAAAGACACCAAGGCCCGGTTAAACCATTGTGAGATCGACGAGAATGTTGCATTGAAAAACATTAGTAACATTAAAAATATTTTTACTTCTAAGTTCAAAGAAAAAAGGTTGTGTGAGAAACATTTAGTAGCTAAAAGAAAATTAAGATATTATAAGGAGGTCATCAACGCCACCCTAGAAGATCAAAAGTATCTGTCAGTTTTAACTAGCTCAAAGAAGAAAATTAATATAGCCAAGATTTAAACAAACTCTCATAAGCTGCATAGTGAAATGGGTCGTTGGGCAGTTCCTAAAACAACATGGATGGAAAGGATCTTCCATCTCTGTGAGAATATGAACATCGAGGATGAAAATCACATCCTCTTAGAGTGCCCTGCATACAACCGCATTAGATATCAGTTTCATAATCTTTGTTGCAATACTAACCTTCCTAGCCATTTACGATGTCAAAATTATAGTGAGCTTGAGAGGCTTCTCTCCAATATTTTTGAGCATAGGAATATGTTGAAACCTAATCCTTGTGATTGGGTAAATCTATGTAAATAAATAAATGAGAAATATGAACAGCCATCGGGAGATGAACTGAACAATCTCTCCCTCATGTATATAATAGCCTATCTGATGGAATAGACATATGAATCAGTTTTTTCTTAATGGAGTTACTGCCTGGCCTGACATGGTATCAGAGCCAGCTCCTTTTTAGCTCTTGGGCCTTGTAACTCCCTTGTGTACTCCTCTGCTCTCCATATAATTCAGTCACTAAGTGTTGTACGCCTGTCTGATATTGTTTCCGTTCTGCCATATTCTATTTATAAGACCTACGCCCTATTCATCTAAATATGTTTAGAATCCATAAACGTTTCATATTTTTTGAACGTTGTCTATCAGTTACATTTGAACACTGTCTAACCATCCGTTTGAATGCGTTGAGTGCTTTCCATTACCTGTGCTCTGCTCCATACAAGCCTGACATTTGAACGTTGTTTTACCATCCATTTGAATGTGTTGTGTGCCTACTATTACCTGCGCTCTGCTACAATCCCATGTGGAGTATGAGGACTGTCCTGAGAACTATGAGGTTGCCCATTACCTTTCAGAAATGAGTCGTTGGATAATCCTTTCGTCTTTTCATTGTGATGTGAAGGGGAAAATCTGTCTACGCGAGTAAAGAGAGGTTTTACCACATGACAATGGTGATGTAATATTTTCTTGCATAGTGTGGTTTTCCAAAGAGGTACGCCTTGGTAATCGGCCTGCAATGAGCGATAACGCTATGGCATATAACCCTGATCTGTAGAAGCGTTTTGTGTGCAATAATCTTGAGACTACAAGGACCCGTAACATACCTTTTTTTCTACAGTCATTTTGTTACAAGGACTTTTAGCTTAGTGATTTTTTAATTGAGTTTTGGGCGTTGATATGTTAAATTGAGTTTTGAAGAAGTCAAAATTGTGATGCTCTAACATCACTATTGAAGCGTGGGGACGTAAAGTTTCTTGAGCTCGAAGAGTGGTAGCTGACTGTGTTAAATCCTGCGCAGCGTATCTGTGGTGCATGGTGCAACCTTGGAGTAGTATTGTGTTCAAAGGATAGAATGGTGCAGTGAGCAGAACCAGCCTGTGCGTTAACCCATTTTCAATGGATGGAATGACGCCTCTACGCAGGATGAAATGAGGCAATGTGAAACTATTTTTTATGCCTATCCCTTAATCATATTTGAAGGCCAATATTATATAAATCGTCAAGCCATCTTCCATTAAAGTTATTCAAGGGTGAATTATGGACATGTGGTCATTTAAAATGGTGGATAATTAATGAATCGTGGGTGATGTTACATGCGAGCCATAAAAATGATCTTTGTATCTTGGTTTGCAATCCCTCTGAATGCCATTCTGGAGGATCTCTTAGTTTTCAGGAAATTAAATTTGGAGAAGCACTTAAGCTTTCTGCAGTTTTGTGGCATATTTCATGTGGCTTAAAATCATAGATGCATCCATCTCAAATTATTCTTGAAAATAACCTAAATACTTCTCTGTATGACACAATATCTGGACTACATTCTTCAGTTTTTCTTTGGTGAACACAATGCTATTGAGGGTATTTTATACTGCCATATTTTATGTGTTAATATTGTGCAGAAGCATGCAAATTGATATTTGAATCTGCTATCCCATTACATTAGAACTATATTTTTTTTCCATTAAGAGTAAAAGTTTTGTAGCCAAAATTTTATTTGCTACAGTATGCATTCAATCATATCTATGGTGGGAATAGTTCTCACAGGCAAGGAGAACTATCCTGAATGGTCCCGGATGATAAAAAACACCCTCATTTTCAATGAGTTGTGGAAAGGAGTGTGTGTCGGAGACAGAGACAATGACCTAGTACATCCTACCTCACACAAAGAGCTTGTCATTTGGGAAAAGAAGAACAACAAAGCTTATGCATTAATCGCAACATCTGTAAATGAAGAGGTGAGTCTCCATATTTCGTCATATTCAACTGCCTTTGAAGCCTTACAAAAGCTTAAAGAAATCTATGACTCACATTCTGCACTTGAAGTTGTTCAACTTATGATTAAACTCTTCACTCTTGAACTGCAAAATAATGATCCTCTTTCTCTTTCATCTGAAGTAAATTCTATAATGCATGATATCAAATCTACTAAGGTTGAATTGGATATTCCTCGTATCGCTTTTCTCAAGGCACTTTATCCTACTTACTCCAATTATCTTGAGTCATTGCAAGCAAATGGAAATCTCAAAGATATAACCTTTGACTCTCTTGTGAAAAATTTGCTGAAAGAGAGAAAGATTTAGGAAAGAAGACAACCCCTGAATCTTCTGAAGAGATTGTGTGCCTTGATCATAAAGAAAAGCATCCTGCTCAAGATTCTACAAGAGGAAGAGGTGGACAAGGAGGAAGAGGAATATATTTCAGAGGCAGGGGGGGCAAACATTCTCAAGGAGAAAAGGAAGATTTGCACTACGTTCGCTGCAAAAGAAATGGATCACATGATGCCTCTACATGCAAGCTACCATGGGACAAAATTGAGCAGAAAAGAAATCAACAGAAAGGTAAAATTGATGATACAGACAAAGGTAAAGCACCTGAATCCACTCACTATGTTGAGGCACAATGTAACATTGGAGTAAATGAAGATTTGTTTAATGCTTCACTTGCTTCATGGAAAAATGATTGGTTGCTTGATTCAGGAGCAACCTGCTACATGAATCATATAAAATATTTTTTTGACGATTTCACTGACAATGTTGATGAAGCAATATACTTTGCAGATCAATCAAAAATCAAGCCATCAGGGCTTGGCACAATCAGGCTTAAAATGCCTGGTCTTCCAGACTTTCTTCTAGATCATGTTCTATATCTCCCACACCTCAATAGAAACTTGTTGTCCTTGGTCCACATCCACCAGCAAGGTCTCTCCATTCATATGTTTGATGGCAAGCTTGAGGTAAGAAAAGCATCTAACCACTCACTTGTCATGAGGGGAATAGAAGAAGAAAGGCTTCTCAAACTACAAGGAACCTCTACTCATGCACAACATTTCTCATACAATTCTCATCATGAAGAAGGTACACTTCCATCAAGTTTATTATGACATGCTAGATTTGGACATTTTAACTATGACAGTGTCTGCTTGTTGAAGAAAAATGGTGTTGCTAGTTTGCCTATAATTCCTAGGAAACTTAAGCAATGTGATTCTTGCATTCTAGGAAAGCATAGAAAACAGTCTTTTCATGATTCACAATCAAGAGCACATAGGAAACTTGATCTCATTCATTCAGATTTATGTGGTCCAATGCTTGTTCCTTCTGCAAATGGAAATAAATATATCATGACATTTATTGATGACTACACCAAAATGTGTTGGGTTTATTTTTTGAAGAACAAATCTGATGCTTTTCAAACATTCAAGAATTTTCATAAATGGATTGAAAATGATGCACAATCTCATATTGGGTCTATTCGCACTGATAATGGAAAAGAATACACATCAAATGAAATTGAAAACTATCTTCGCCAACATGGGATCAAACATCAAACAATTTTGCCTTACAATCCCCAATAGAATGGTGTAGCTGAAAGAATGATAGGACAATCTTTAAATATGGTACGATCCATGCTCTTCTTCAAAAATGTAAAGATAATGTTTTGGGCTGATGTTGTTCTATGTGCTGCATATATAAAGAATAGATGTCAATCTAATGCTATAAGAAACAAGACTCCATATGAAATGTGGTATGGACATGTTCCTTCGATAAAGCATCTCAGGGTCTTTGGTTCCACCTATTATGCCTTGATACCAAAGGTACATAGAAACAAACTTGGTGCTAGAAGTCATAAGTGTATCCTCCTGGGGTACTCAAACACCTCCAAAGCATACTGCCTCTATGATGAAGAAAATAAAAAGTTTGTTGTATCTAGAGATGTAATTTTTCTTGAGTCATCCAAAACTGACAATGTTGTTGAGCGGCAACTTGATCGCTTGGATAGATTCACAAAAGAAAAATATTTTAAAGAATTTGATAATAAGATTCCACATCTTGAAGGGGGTATTCCTATACTAATCAACATGTGGAATCCTCTTCTGAAGAACACTCTCCCCCGCATGAAACTCCAACAACAGATGATGCTTTAAGTGATGTAATTGATAGAATTGGGAGACTCAATCTTGATTCAGCCCCAACTCAATCAACGGAGCAGCCTGGACCATCTCAGAAAGGGCCCCCAAAGTGGCTGACAAAGACACTTGAAAGTGTTCATCCTGATGAAGTTGGAAAGATAGGAACCAGAAATTAAAACTGACAAAATGGAGGTGATGTAGATGACTCTAATTCACCTGTTGATATGGATGTTTCTTATGATTGTGAATTGAACTTGTCTACATATTTTGAACCAACTTCCTTCAAATAAGCTGCTTCTCATGATGAATGGAAAGAATCAATGCAAAAGGAGTATGATGCCCTCATAAAGAATGACACTTGGAAGCTGGTTGATCCTCCATTAGGAACCAAACCAATTGGCTGCAAGTGGGTCTACAAGAACAAGTATAAAGCTGATGGCTCACTTGACAAGCACAAAGCTAGGCTTGTGGCAAAACGTTTTGCACAGAAGGAAGGGGTTGATTATGAGGAGACTTTTGCCCCCACAGCAAAATGGTCTACCATCCATACACTCTTTGCACTAGCAGCTCAGAACGGTTGGAAAGTCCAACAAATGGATGTAAAAACTTCTTTCTTGAATGGATATCTAAAAGAGAATGTTTTTATGTACCAGCCTGAAGGATTTGTTGTGAAAGGGCATGAACATAAAGTATGCAAACTTGTGAAGTCCTTGTATGGCCTCAAACAAGCACCACGAACCTGGTATGAAAAACTAACTAAGCATCTTCTGAAACTCAATTTGAAACATTTTGATCTTGATGATGCAAGTTTATTTGTCAAGAAAGTTGGCAAAATAGTTGTATATCTTGTGGTATATGTCGATGATCTTTTGACGATAGGGAACAATGAAAGCTACATTGCATCCATAAAGAAGGAATTGGGGAAAAGTTTTGAAATGACTTGGGCTATGTTCATTACTATCTTGGCATTGAAGTAACCCAACATCCAAATTCCATATTTCTTTCTCAAAAGAAATACATTGGAGATTTGTTGAACAGGTTTGGCATGACAGAGTGCAATCCTCTTACTACTCCAATGGAACAAAACTTAAAGCTCACATCTATTGAAGGAAAAGAATTTGAGGATACAACAAAGTATAGACAGCTTGTAGGAAGTCTCAACTACCTAACTACTACCATACCAAACATTTCGTTTGTTGTTGGAATCCTCTCCAGGTTTATGCAAAATCCTTGTGAGGGACATTGTTCTACTGCAAAAAAAGTTCTAAGGTACTTGAAGGGAACTCAAGACTTTGGAATCAAGTATACACAGGTAGACGACTTTAGCTTGATTGGATACTCTGATTCAGACTTCGATGGAGACAAGGAAACTGGAGTATTAACTTCAGGATATGCTATGAGTCTTGGATCAGGAAATGTCTCTTGGAGGTCACACAAATAATCAGTTCCAGCAGATTCCACAACAGAAGCAAAATACATGGCAGTAGCTGAAGCAGCAAAAGAAATTGTGTGGATCAGGAAAATTCTTGAAGATTTGTAGGTAAAACAAGTACAATCAACTCCACTCATGATTGACAACACCTCTGCAATAAAGTTGACCAAGGACCCAAAGTTTCATGATCGAACAAAGCACATCAATACTAAATATCATCTGATTCGACATCATGTTGAGGCCAAAACAATCCATCTCCGTCATTGTTCCACAAATGAGCAAATTGCAGACATCTTCACCAAAGCGCTTGGAACAGAAAAGCTTGAACGATTTAGAACGATGCTTGGACTCACCAACATTCCTTCAGATTAAGGGGGAGAATGTTGACACCTAATCCTTGCGATTGGGTAAATATATGTAAATAAATAAATGAGAAATATGAACAGTCATCGGGAGATGAACTGAATAGTCTCTCCCTCATGTATATAATAACCTATCTGATGGAATAGATCATATGAATCAATTTTTGCTTAATGGAATTACTGCCTAGCCTGACAGAATAAAATCTTAAATCAAACTAAATAATTCATTTTCACGTTTGGTCTCAGTGGATGTTAACCATCATCATCAATAAACAAATAAGGATTTATTTAATTATTCCTAAGGGATTTAGTCAAATTTAACAAAGAATAATAATTAATTAGTGATTAATTAATTATTCTTAGAGAAAAATAAGATAAATTATGATTTATCTATTTATTTTTCATGATTGGATCAAATATGACAAGGAAAAATAATTGAACAATGGTTTAACTAATTATTCCTAGAAGAAAATCAAATAAATAGTGATTTATTTAATTATTCTTCATGGGTTTAAATATAAATTACTTAACAAAGGTGGTTTATTAAGTAATTTCTCACAATGAAAGCAATTTTATTATGGTAAAATTGGATTTACATGGTGTACTTCAATCCATCTAGTAAATTAGGCTAGGTGATCAATTTTTTGGTGATAACAGTGATACTCGATATCAATATGCTTGGATCAATCGTGAAAAAAAATTATTTTCAGAGAGTTTAATACAACTCTAATTATCACAGTAAATTATAGTTGGGTCCATCATCTGACCAAACAAGCCAACAAGTATCTTTATCATCCAGAACACCTCACATGTTGCTTGACTTGCAGCCATGTATTCTGCTTCTACAAAGCTGAGTACCACAAATATTTTCTTCCTTCTATACAAAGAAACCGCTATGGACCCAACACTGAAAATTCCACCTGATGTAATATTTCGGTCTTATGGGTTCCCCACTCAATCTGCCTTGGTTAAGCCACATTACTTCACTTCATATTTTTGTACCAAAGTTTAAACTAGGTAGTACCTCTAACGTACCATATAACATGCTTGGCTTCCCTCCAAAACATTTTGGTTGGCCTAATAATAGGTGGGCTCAATTGGTTGACGATGAATCACATATATGGTCGTGTGTTCACAAAATATGTGAGTTAACCCACCAACTTCTAGTAAATAGTCGCATCCACTTCCTCACATAAAGTGGCATCCTCCTTCCTCCAAATGGTCACTATATGAGTCTCCATGGGTTTGTACCTATCCATGCAAAACCTCTAATGTATCTCGTTGTCATACCTTCCTTGAGAGACAAAGAGTTCCCCATCACCTTGTTGTACTTCCAATCCGAGGAAGTAGTGCATGAGACACATGCCCTTCATTTCAAATGCTCTTACAAGGTCCTCCTTGCAAGAATTGATCAGTTTCTCATCACTAGTCAAAGTCAAGTCATCAACATATAAAACAATAACCAACAATTTACCTTTTACCAATATATGATAGAGGTTTTCATCTGCTTCACGTTTGGTGAAGCCCAAACTAGTGATATAGTTATCGGTCTCGGTGTAAGAAGCATGGGTTTCTTGCTTGAGACCATACAATACTTGCTTGAGTATGCAAACACGAGAATCTTGATCAAAATTCTTGAAGTCGTATAATTTCTCAATATACACCTCCTCCTCAATAACCCCATTAAGGAATGTTGTTTTCACATCCATCTAGTGGATCTTCCACCACATTTGTGTAGCTAGAGAAAGGATTGATCTAATGGATGAGTACCTTGCTACAGGATTAAAGGCCTCCTCATAGTCAATCCCCTCAACTTGAGAGTAGCCCTTGGCCACAAATATGGCCTTGTAATTTTCTATGCTTCCATCTTTCCTACTTCACCTTGAAGATCCATCCCAAACCCACAATGAATTTGTCTACTGGTATTGGGACCACTTCCCAAACATTGTTCTTTACAATGGATTCATACTGCTCCACCATTGCATCAACCCATAAGGTTTTTCTACTAATTCCTTAAAATAGGATGGCTCAGTCCCTACAAACTGTCATTACATCCATATAGCTAGTGTACCAATCTAGTTACCTACACTTCTTGCACTAATTTTAAGGAACAACTACATTCTCCCTCACATCTTGAATAAGTCTCTTAGCTTCTACTGTCCTTTTCCTGCCTTCTTTAGATGGTTCTTCTTGAGTGGTTATCTCCACTCTCTTCTCCTCATCTTGTAGTTTCTCCACAACATCATAAGGCTCCTCCTTTGGAGCTAAAAGATCCTCCTCTGGTGGGATCTAAAGCTCTGTCTCAAGAGAGCATTGCATGGCTTTGTCTTCATCTAATTTTAAATCCCTTTGTACAACTATCATTCTAAGGGATGGAGAATAAACATGGTAGTTATGGGTAGTTTATATGTAACCCACATATACCCCCAATTATGTTTTTGGCTCTAGATTCTTCCTTGATTCTTTAGAGATATGGAAATAAACAAAGGCTCCAAAATTCCTGAATTGTGACACTTCAAGATTCTTTCGTGAGAAAGCCTCCTCTAGTGTGATCATGCCATGAATCTAACGAGGACTCTTGTTTTGAAAATAGATTACTATCTTCCATGCTTCAACCCATAGGTGTAGAGGTAGCCTTTGGTCATGCAACAACTCCCATGCTGCTCCAAAAATGCTATAGTTCTTCCTCTCAACCACCCCATTTTGTTACCAGTTGTGAGGTGCTTTCAACTCTCGTCGAATGCGTTCTTTTGCAAATAAATTTTTAAATGCATTTGAAAAGTACTCACCTCCATTATTTCCTGTTTGTTTCTCCACCAGTGCCTTGAACTCTAAGAACTTGGAGAAAGTCTCATCATTCTTCCGCATGAATAAGATCCAGTACTTCCACAAGAATTCACAAAGATAAAAAAAAATTGTTCCTAGCAGTGGAGGCTGTCAAGAAAGATCCATAAACATCATAGTGGATCCTTTTAAGGACTTCATTTTCTCAACTATCTCGATCATGGAAAGTGATTTTTGTGTACTTCCCCAATGTACACCCTTTCTATGTATGATGTTTCTCTAGTGCTCCTCTAGGGAGTCCTGTTGTTATCTGTTGCATGATCTTCAAAGTGCCATGATGCAGATGGATAAGTATTCTATTCCAAATCTCACCAACTTCGTGACTCTGCATCCTCTCCGCCTTTGTGCTCAATGCAACACGATCCTCCAAATCTAACTTGTAGAGAGTCTTCGCACGAACCTCAATTTTCTTCACATGTCCCATGTCTATGTGTCTCAGGAATTCCTTTCCTTTGCTAAATATCACATCATAACCATGGTCTTCCAAAACTACAACGAATACAAGGTTCTTCTTTAGACCAGGAACAAACATCACATCCTTGAGTTTGAGAAGGGAGCCCAGCTCCTTCTAAAAGGGAATTGTACCAATCCCAATCATGTTGTACCTTCCATCATCTCCCATCTCATAAACACATCTGGAGATATTTCTCCTCCAAATCACTAAAAAAATATTTTTTCCCCATCATATGGAACAAGGAACTGTTGTTTAGGTACCACATACTTCCGGTCATTGTGATGGCCATGCATGTAATGAGAGTGAAGTAAATATTGAACTATGAATCCAAGGATTCACTTGTTGCTCCTCCTCATGTATTATTATTTGTCTTCTTATGTGGAAACTTCATGGAATATTTCCTGAATTCATGAGATTTAAAGCACTTGATTCTGGACAAGTATTTCTTCTTGGCCCCTTGATTAGATTCTACTTTGATTTGGGATTTATTCCCTTTCCCTTTCTTTTCTTTTCCAAACAAGGCACTATTCTCCTCATCCTCTCCCTTGGATGAAGTCCCATCTCTAGTATTCTACCTTATTTCCTCATGTACAAGGTAAAACCTTAAGTACTCCCAACTTAGTAGTTTCTCCCTACCATTTACCAAATCTTGATAGCTATGCGAGCTATTGGGAAGGCCCATAAGGGCTAGAGATATCAAGTCTCCTTCAGGGAAATTAACACTGACCCCACCAATCTCATCATGAAATTGTGTAAACTTTCTCATATAATGTGAGACTATGCCATTCGTTCACATATTGATACTTAGAAGCTTGTCCTTGAGTGACAACTTCCTGTGGTCACTATTATTCTTGAACAGTTCTATTAGTTCTTTCCACATCGTGAACGGATTCTCTTTTCCATGAATATTTGAGACAATATGATCCCATATTCCCTCCAATTTGATTCTCTTCACCTTGGCCACATCTTTATTGCACTAAGTAAGGTTTTGAGCATCAAATGGTTGGGGTTTTGCAACATTTGTCATGTTGTATTCTAGCAGCCCATTGTCATCCAATACTGCCTTCATGTAGTTCTTCCATGAAACAAAGTTTTAGATGCCTTCCAAGGCATACTCTAGCCTTATTCCATTGAAAGCCATCTTCTTAGTCCTAAAGAAACCATGCACATTGATATTCAAATTTGAACCTCCTATAATGACAACTTTGAAATCTATGCTCTATAGTGATTCCTGCTCTGATACCACGTAGAAATTATGGTGTAGATTCAAAATTTCTTATGAAATTTACTAAATCATGAGACTTGAAGCTACTCTACTCATATGTGAAAGTTAATCTCCCATATAGAGCATAAATCATAGAAATGAAAAAGAAAACATCACACATGCACGAAGACTTATCTAGGGGAAAGAAACTGCTCAAATCCCCTTACTATCTATATTTCATTAATCAAAGAATAGAAGTGAAATACATATGATTTCTCAAGCCTAGGAAGAACCTACAAGTGTATAGTTTATCCCTCTGCATGACTGACTAACTCTGGCCAACACTTAGCCAATTTTCAAGTCCTCCATCAGATCTATACCTTTCTCTTTCACATTTATTACCCTTATGAGGAGTTGAATCAAATGAAGAAGTAGCTCCTTTTGGAACACCATAAATCTCTTCAATGGTTTT
Source organism: Pinus taeda (assembly GCA_000404065.3). Taxonomy (NCBI): domain Eukaryota; kingdom Viridiplantae; phylum Streptophyta; class Pinopsida; order Pinales; family Pinaceae; genus Pinus; species Pinus taeda. The sequence goes on from APFE030084072.1 coordinate 392,451, forward strand.
AGATATTTCACAACTTTGTTACTCGAGTGCATGCCTATGATCACCTTCTTCTTACAAAGTATGTTTCAAACAATTGCATTCCCCAAGAATACAACCTTTACAAACTTGAGGTAGGGAACTTGAAATGAAACTCCTTCTAGGAACTGTTTCAATTGCCTTCATGATTGTTTTGAAACTTTCTCCATAAGATTGTCCATAGCTAAGACCCAAATACTTAGGCCTTTCCACAACCATTATTGGCTCAACAATGTCCTGTTCATGTTTTCCCAATCCTTTTCCTTCATAGCCCATTTTTGACATCAACTTGGACCCTATGCCTCTTGTATGTTTTTCAAAAGAACCAACATAAACATTCTTAGAGGAAATTGAAGACAAACTAGAAATGTTTTCCTCCTCTTCAAGCTGATACTTGACTAAGGCTTATTTGGAAAAAAGGAGCTATGTCTCCAACTCATGCATATTTTCCAGGTTCATATTTGCATTATGAAGTTGACTCTCCATTTCCTACAATTTGTCACAAAGCAACTACTTCTCTTCTTCATGGAATTCATCTACTCTCGAATTTCACTGCTCATTTCTCTTACCATGTCCATCATGATAAACAAGTCTTTCTTCATGTCTTCATCAAAGAATCTTGTGAAAGAGGAGGATTTGGAAAACTCACTTGTATAAGTTTTCATTATCAAAACGAACAAAATCACTTCAACAAAATTCACAAAGCTTTCAGAGAACTAATGACAAATTTCTGAACTAAATGGTAGTAGAATCAAATTCTTATTCAAGTAGCCTTTTGTAAACAAACCCTATTATGCTTCAAGCCTTGAGTTCCTTTGGCTAAGGAGAATTCATTCTGTTGGACACCTAATCCTCAATGGGTTAGTGTGGAAGCCGAATGGACAAAAGGAGTCCAAGGGACCTTGGGATGTGAAACCCAAGAGTCACACATTGTACTATAAATGTATATCAAGGGTTAATAAAAATTGTACTGCATGACTTATCTTTCATATTTTCTCTCGTTCACTATGTGTGTTTAACATGGTATCACAGCGGGCGATATCCTGCCCTGCTGATATTTGAACCATTTGTTTTATGATTTCTTCCATTACTTATGAATATTTTCTCAGCTAGAATTTCGCTGCCACCTCTTGTATATACTTGTGCTGCTCCTCCATATTCCTTTATCTGTGTTCTGTCTACCTGACCAGCACTACCTCATAACGCATCTATCTGTCCATTCTATCCAGACAAAAGCACTAAACGTTAAATTTCTTTGTGAATAAGCGTTGTCATGTCTATCTGACATGTCTGTCATACGTTAATTTTTTAATAACGTCTGGTATGCATTGGTCTGTGTCTCTTATAGTTCTGAAAATCAATTAAAAAAACATTCTCTGCCATTTTTGTCTGTTAGTGGATTCAATGCCTACCTCTGCTCCAGTGTGTAGGTACACTAAACATTTTAGAAATGCATCTGATTGACCTGGAGATGCTTTGTTCTTTCAATTATCTTCTCTGTGAATTTGCAGGCATCCACATTTCACCAGCATATTTGGCCTTCGACCCGTTACCTTTCTCTATTTCCATTTTCACTCTGCCATCTCACTTGACCTGTTTCCTGTTCTAACGCTCACCTCTCTGCTCTCCCTACCCGTGAATTTTCCTCTCTGGTACAAATCACAAAAGAAAAACATGAAAACCCTCCTTACCGAATTTTGCAATTCTGTCTGACATGCTGCAAATAGCCGAATTCTGTAATCAAGAATTCTAAATTCTTTCTTCTAATTCGTTCTTCCAAGTTGGGGACTGGTTTTGGGGCAGAAGAAGATGAGTGGGTCAACGTGAGAAAGGTTGTTTGTCTACGTTCTCTTCCTTGCGCGGCAACATATTGTGTGGCCATTAAGCCAGGAGACCTCATACTTTGTTTTCGGGAAGGCAAGGAACAATCTATCTATTTTGATGCCCATGTCTTGGATGTCCAACGAAAACGCCATGATGTACGGGAGTGTCGTTGCAGGTTTTTAATTCATTATCACCATGACCAGGCTGAGGAAAGAGTGCCCTTGCAAAGAGTTTATCGCCGTCCGGAGGGGTTATTTTCTTGGGAGTTTGCAGAAAATGTTTAACTAGTGAGATTCTCAGCATCCAGAAATGTTATTGTACATGCTTGAAGGATTAACATACTGAGTTGAACTCTTATATGTATGAACTTTGTGAATTATGTGGAGCCCCATGTGTAGTTCAATCATTGTATTATTCTCTACGGTGAATGATTCTCATTGTGGTGAAAATTAACTATGTAACACACTATGTAGATGTCATTAGGTGCCTCATTTTGAAGAATAATGTCCTCTCTCGGAGGGAAGTATTTTGGTTTCATCTTGGCGACCTTGAAACAGATACATAGATTCAATGGTTGGTAGGAATAGATGTTGTAAAATGCTTGTCTGAATGGCCTTAGAAAGTTCTTCTATAATTTCCTATTGTTTCAAGCACTCTATTCTGAATTGAAGGCACATATGAGACAATATCTGATCCTTAAGCCTCGGTGGGAGTTGATTCTAGGTAACAAAATTTGAAGCTGCACGTATGCTATTCCTAAATTGCATTGTACGACTTGTACCCTCAATTACTAGATTTGTCATCAAGTAAGCTGCGAGGCCCAGATTGAACAGCATATAAAATATATCGAAAGTCATCTCGATAGAATTAACTACATGGAGATCTCCATATCCAAGCGTAGTTAAAGTTGTAATGGACCAATACAAAGAGCATATATAGCGGACCCATATACCCTGTTCTCTGAAATTAGGCCTAACAGAACCTATCCACGTTTTATTCCAGTCAGGATAATGTTCTTCCAGCAAATAATACATACATCCAGCAGAGTGTACTTGTGAAAAGAGCTTTGACTCTGCACAAACGCCATAGTGGCATCAAGTTAAGCAAGTTATATGAAAGACCAGACCCAATTTTCCCTGTAAAAATATAACTAAATTGCTGAAATGGAACTGTAGAAGTGAAATTCGAATTACCCTCTAGATCATGGACCCTGCATTGGCATTCAAGTTGTGCTCATAGGGACAATGAGTGTTTGAGAAACACTGCACACGTTAGAAGTCTAGATTGTATTGACTTTAAAATGGCATGAAGATTGTTGAATTGAGTACTAGCACTACCACTTCTATTTCAGTGCTTTCTCAGCTTACTGTAACAAATGAGACAGCAAGCATGGTATCTCAAATATTGAAGTGAACTATTGTTTTCTTTGAAGAAAGTGGCAAGATCAGAGAACACCGATTCATACCCTAGTCAAGGCATATGAGCATTCAAGTCTTGTCCATGACAGTGTTATAATTATTGAAGTTTTCATAGCAATTTTGCAGTTGTTGTTGCCCCAGTTGTGGTATTAAAACTCATTATAGTCTTTGTCTACATATATATGCATTGATTCCCTGATTCATTTGATGCACATTTATACAAGACATTGTTGTGTACTATACGTGGATATTACTTTTCTGCATTAAGTAATAATTGTGATCAGTTTTTAAGTGACATTGAAGAAAAATGGCTAGAATCAGTGAAGTATTAGAGTTCATGAAAACTCTTATACAATCTACTGTTGATGACACATTACAAATCAGCATAGGATCTCTCTTAGAAATCCAGACATGTCTACAAAATGCACAGGAAAAGATTGATTTTTTGCAGCTTGAATCACAGCTACAACAAGAAGAGCTACATCAAAATAGACACCATTCTGAACCTGTTCTTATTCAGAACATTGAGACAACCACCCATCAGCAGAATGTTACAGTTCATTCAGATTTAGTACCAAACAAAACAGCAAGGTTACATGCAGATGCAAAAGTTCAGTCTGCACTTCCCAAGCCCATCATCAGACCTTGGGAACAGCTTGTCCACAACAAGCACGGAACCGGTCTTGGATATGACAAGGACTTGTCCTTTCTTATTCCAGACTATGCCAAGCCCATTGAGTTTCAGAGTGCTGGATTTATTCATGACAGTTCACCTATTCTTCATGATAGTTCACCTCCAGTTATTCCAGATTCTGTTCCTCTTCCGCAACAACAACAACAACAGATTATAAAATTCCAACACTATGATCGAGTTGGCCATTTGAAAGATCACTGTTTTGATCTTCATCCATGTAAGCACTGTCATAAAACCAGTCATTCTTCACACAGATGCTTCAGAAACAATCGTCCTGCAAGAACAAAGATTCATCTAGGATGGATCGCTTCTTGGCAATGGGCATCAACAGCCAAGAAGATATTCCAAACACATGTCAGAACTTGTTCCAGAGTATTGAACATTCTTGCAGTTGAGTTTTCTCCATCATCTCACCTTGTATCTGACAGGGGGGGAAATGATGGTCATCTACAAGCTTCAAAGCCACATCAAGCGAGCCTGGGCCACCACCTGCCACACCAGTTTCAGAGTTGTAGCCAGAGACAAAGATGCCTGTGAACATGCCTTCAGTTGGAAATTTAGGACACTTCCTCTAGCAGAAGACTTTAGCTTCTTGCCAGTTTTGGAAGAATTCCAGGAACAAAATTGAGAACACTTCCTCTAGCAGAAGATTACAGCTTCTTGCCAGTTTTGGAAGAGTTCCAGGAATTGCATTAAGCATTCCAGAGTTGTTGGTCATCCTTAAACCATCACAGGTTGAGACTTCCCTTTACAGGTTGAAGTTTTACCTTTTATGCGGGGTGAGGCCTCCCTTTTATGGTTGAAGGTTTCCCTCTTTAAAACAATAGGATCACTTCCTCTAGCAGAAGACTTACAGCTTCTTGCGAGTTTGGAAGAGTTCCGGGAACTGCACTAAGCGTTCCAGTGTTGGTGGCTATCCTTAAACCACCGCCCTTTTTTACCAACATTTCATAGAGCACATTCAGCCTAGTGCTGCCATGCATTATTGCACATTTTGTATTACAGCTCTTTTCTTGGACTCATACATAACCCTTCGGATTAAGGGGGGGAATGTTGGACACCTAATCCTAAAGGGTTAGTGTGGAAGCCGAATGGACAAAGCAGTCCAAGGGACCTTGGGATCTAAATCCCAACGGTCACCAAATGTACTATAAATGTATATCAAATTGTTAATAAAATTGTATCGCATGCTTTATCTTTCTCATATGTTCTCCCTCACCATGTCTGTTTAACAATATCTTTTCCCTTTTGGATCAGTGTAATATGAGCACCATATTAACAAACATGTATTCACATTAACAGGCTTGCCTCCATTCTCGATTTCTTGCCAAATCAAGTGAATCAGGGAAAACACCTCGTCATCTTGCACAGACTGGAAGGACTCAATTCTTCTACCATTCAGGAGTTTTATGACACAAATATTTTTCATTTTCTGCTAATAATCTCCATAGGGAGCCAATGTCATGTCTCTGAAATTGTAAGCTAAGTACTTCCTACCTCAGATGTGGGTCGACTGGCAAAGAGCAGATCATGAGTTTTGAGAAACTATTGTGGTGGCCAATACCCATCCTGTATGCAATTTCTCTTCTGAGTTTTGAGAAACTATTGTGGTAGCCAATACCCATCTTGTATGCAAGTTCTCTTATGTAGCCATTTTCCCTATACATGAATGTCGCTATTGACTACCCTCCTGCAACCAAGTAACCAAGTATGAATGCCACTATTGACTACCCTCTTGCAACCAAGTACAATGAACTGATTCTTAGGTTCACTACGAAATATTTGTAGATGCAGTATTCAATTGTAGATTTCAATTACAAGGCATAAAGGAAATTTCAATCACAGAGCTCAATCAAAATCGATGTAATCAACTTGAACAGAGACTCCAAGTAATCATGTGGCATCCTCGATGTCTTGCATGGTTGTTTTGGGGAACTTAGTAGTAAGGCATGTGCCTTTCATGTGGGGTCCACATGGCGCATGAAGGTAGTAGTTTATAATTTTGGTTCGACAAAGCATTTTTGTCACTTACAATGTCCGCATGGCTTGCAAGTGCCTCACTGTGAATCCCAGGGACTATGTGGAGGAGGGACTATCAACAATTTTAATTGGCTATGATAAAGATTGTCTAGCCAGTAAACATAGCCTCATGTATATGCTCATGAATAAGTAACCAACAGACGCTATAAATAGGGAGTACGCTTGCCATAAACAGGGAGTATGCTTTACCACGAGGTAAGGAAACCCAAAATCCTAAGCTCTAATGTTGTTCATTAGGTTGGTTTCTTGTTTCCCACCACCCTATCTAACCAACTTTGTAATTAGATTTCTCAATCCCTACTGTGCCTCCTATAGAATAGGGAATACAGTCATCAAAGCAAGCATATGGGCCAATGGCAGGATTATATGTGAACATAGAGGTAGTTGATCCACGACCAACAAAGGCAAGGTAAGTTATTTGAGATCAGGAAGAGAAATAAAGCGTTGTATACACTTTATCTCGGTAGCTTTATAGGCACTTTCTTAAGGAAACTCTGAAAGTTATAAGGAAAATATCCAGATCATAAAGAGGTGTTACTTCCCTCTATTTAGTCCAAATAAGTGTGAGGGTGTTAATCTAAATGCACAATTCTATCAGTTGCTCTGCCTTTGGTGAATGTTTGGTTTCTGCTGCGAGAGATGGGGATTTAGTGGAAGCTCACATGCTATTGAATTTCAATCTATGTTTGGTGAGGTATTCTACCTTTTGTAGGCCGAATTCGCCTCTTCATTTCACGATTGCCAAGGGCCATACTGAGGTGACTGCATTCTACCTTTGGCTTGTACTATGTTATGGTATGTGTTTTGTTTGTTTGTTTGTGTAATGTCCTCTCAAAATTTCTGTTCATCAGATCATAAAATGGTCTACCAGAACTTGGGACCCATGTAAAGATAATTTATGTTATGGGCTTCAATACCTGACAACGTTTCAGTTGTGAAGAGTTCATGGATTGCTTCATATTGACTTAAGATTTTATTTTTGAATTGGTAAAATTTAGTGTCCAATTGCATGGTGATCCTTCCCCCGTTCTTTATTTGTAAACAAAAATCCATTGTTTCTTGGTCTTGATGTTGTTATCGAGTTTCCACTTCATGATTATTTCGCCAACCTTATCCATGACCATGAATATCAATAGGTAGCTGACCATATTCACCCTTAACTAAATGGAATGTTTACCTCACTCTGATAGGATATGAAGGTACTAGAATGAAGTAATGAAGCCAGTTGATCTATCTCCAAAAGAAGAGTTCCCCAGGTAAGCATATTTTTTTGAGCAACTCTGACGATGTAGAATCAACCTCCCTCCATGCATGTGCCCTTAGATTGTGGGTACAAGCCTACTTACAAGCTAACTTCTTGCAATTCTACTCTATAAGGCAAGCAATACTACTCTATCTAAGTGCAAACAATACTCTAACGCTAGGAAGGTAGTCAAGTTCGAAATAGGAAGGTGGTTCCTAAAATAGGTAGGTTAGGTGGTGGGCTGGGTTGGTTGGTTCTCAATCTTGGTTTTGATACATAGTTGGTGCGACTTTATTAGACATGAGGTGAATTGAACATGGAGCTGAAGGAGAAACTTTGTTGTAAGGAAAGAGAACCTATAGAGTCCCCAGTTCTAGGTGAAGTTGACCCAGACGCGATTGCATTTGACTGAGAAAAGTATGTAGAGGTAGAGTCTACATAAGCAGGGACAGGTGAAGTCACGGAGCCAATTTGAAAGTTAGTTTTAAAGCCAAATGTTGACCCGATTTCACCAACAACATCCCCTTCAACATTTCTTGACGTTACTATAAGTAGTTTTTTGACAAATTCTTTAGTTACTATTTAGAATGCAAGGGCCTAGGCGGAGGTAAAGGTAGTGCTTTAAGCACCACATGGAATCCAGGAGCTACAGTTTCACCTATTGATTCAATTGACTCAATATTTACAGTTCCTATTGCTTAAGCATCTGAGCTCGTTTGGTTAGGCTCATAGAAATAGGTTGCACTCCTAGAGGCTTTAGTTTATGCTGGATCATCTATTCCTGTTGCAAAATGGAACTAGAAATAATTGAACACAGGCCTTTGCCTCCAGTATTGGTGGTGCTTACTTTGCTTCTGGGTCACTACTTCATTCAACAACTAAATACTTCAGCAACTAAAGTGTACCCTTAGTCTCATCAATTAGACTCAGCAAAATATTATGTAATTACCAATTTTTGCACATTAGACCTTCATACATTTGTTATAGGGCATTCTCTAATTTATTTATTTCTCCTTTAATGCAGAAACTATTTACTTGAACATGATCCCTGCAAATGTATAACTATTATAGCACCATATGTTTCAGAGATGCATATAGAGTAATGATCTAGCTAGCTTCACCACTAAGCTCACAGATATTAATCATGTTTTCTTGCCTATTCCTAGTATGTGTAATGTGAATGTCCCTTTATTACATATTCGTTACTACTCTATCCAATGTGAATGTCCCTTTATTCCATATTCATTGCTACTGTGTCCATGAAACCTTTACAGAGCATCCACTCTAGGTTGCACATCGTTGTACACTACCAGACTAACAGAGAAGTCATGCAATGGGCATTGAGCCTCCTTACATTTTGCATTTTGCATGAGGCTTCAATTGTGATTTTCATCATAAAATAATTTTGTCAAATTCAATGTTGGTTCATATTTTAGGGGCATGCTACTAAAATTATTGTCTAGCTTATACACAAAAGCAAATGACCTTGGATCAACTGAGGTTGTAATCTATAATTATAAGATGAACTACTTGCATGGTTTGCTCTTTTTCTTTGGTAATATACAATCTTTTATTGTTGATCATTTTTAGATTGAATACTTGAATTATGCATTTATTTGTATAGTAACAAGCAGTAATACTTGCATTTAGTTGTCCTTTATGGTAAATACTATTATCATGGTGCTTTTCTTAAAAGCTTCTTATTTCTTGATCCAGGTGGCATTAACAAAAAAGTGGGTTGAGCTTTATGGAAATAGGAGCATTGGTTTTTACTCGACGCATCTAGGTTGGGCAACAAAACTATATGGGGATGAGGCTAAAAACTTCAAGTTGAAAAACAACCTAATAAGAATAATAAACCAATAGTCCAATGTAATATAATACACCAGTAGTCCATTGTATTAGTAATATAATACAGTCTAAATTTACTGTACAAATAACAAAATATATGAGGTTTGTTGTTCCTCATCGTAGCTCTATTGCATAATGTTATAAATATGTTTCATTTACATATGTTAAATGTTGCTAGAATTAACATCTAAATAATAGTAATTTCCAAACTCTACATGGTCAAGATTTTTTTTCTAAATATCAAGTATCAGTTTATTTTTCGAAAAATTTCATGTCTGCCTATTTTCTAGTCCCACTTTTTTTTTCAATATTAAGTATTGGTTTATTTTTGGAAACGCTTTATGTTTGCCTCCTTCTTTCATGAAAGCCATCCTAGTCTAAGTGAATTGATTTTTTTTTTTCTTTCACTGAGGCATTTTATTAGTGAAATCTTTGTAGGGTATCTTTTTTTAAATTCCAGTAAGGTCAAACTTTGAATATTTTCATAATCATATGTAATTGCTTAGATATGCTTCAAATTACATTTTCCAGGCACTAGATCAAAAGGAAGAAGAAACATATCCAACTTGGTCATAGCAACTCTGTACGTAGAGCAATAAATAAGATGATGAAGAGTATGAATGTCTATCAGGCTTCATATAAGTTGTTGTTTTGACATCTGTATTTGCTCCAAGAATAATAGTACATAAACCCCACTAGCTAGGAATTAGACCCTACCCTACCTTTCATGTTGTTGTCCTAGTTGCTAATGTTGGACCTGTCACTACTCATGCATCATATTTAACAACTGCTCATACTTGTACTACTAAAATAGATGAATCTCAGGCATCAGGATCTACCCACTTACAATTTTGATTCATAGTAGTGCCAGTGACCCGGGGTAATCTCCAAATCGCCATCTCCGAAAATAGCAGTAATGGCACTTGAAAGAGCAGGGAATCCTATTAGTTCTCATTTTTCTGTTTGAAAGAGAGGGTGGGCCCTAACTTATGAGAATACTTTCGAGTGTGCTTTGGAGGATAAACAGTAATTGGATATACCCCTCTTATTTTGCTCTAGCGATATTAGCAACCAAGTTAATTATCGAAGTGACATACAAACATATTTCAAGACTCGCCTCCATCTGCATCCACTAAGAGAATGCAAGCCTAATTTACATGGGTGTCGATTAAGGGTGCTTTTACCTTGTCTATCTATATGTGTATTTGTAATTTTGCAAAGAGAAGAATGGTGTTGCAAAGGCGTTTTTCCGAATTGCTGAGTTTTCCATCTTGTAATTGTTCATGGATCCATCCTCCCAGGCACAATGGAACCAATACTACTCGCTATGAAAGCAGTCTTATTTTTTCAATAAGAAAGCCCCTATCTCCCATTTCCTCAAGATTTGTATCCCATTAAGGAGCTTTTGGACTGCCAAAAGCTTTATCAATTTATTAGCAAGTGAGGGAATTGTTCCCTCACTCTTTCTTTTTCCAACCATTTCGCCTTGCTAGGATGCATCCCCTTGAAACCAACTCGAAGGTATTCCACATCTCCCCGTCGTGAAGTCCTAGTTCTTTTGTCAAGGATGATGTCTTTAGGTAACTCGTTGAGATACTCTGGTGCAAAGTCATCAACTGAAGGAACTATGCCCACCTCTTTGGTGTCGATAATCAATGGTGGCACATACAGCTTTAAGTTTTCCACATTCACTATGGAGTACATTTGCATATATATTGGAAAATCAAGACGGAAGACATTGTTTCCAATCTTCTCCAAGATGGTGAATGGACCATACCAAATTGGTCGCAACTTCTTCCCTTCTCCCTTCATCCTTTCCTTGCTGATATGGAATCACACTTTGTCGCCCACTTGAAATTGATGGTCGACTCGATGTTTGTCATGTCGAGCCTTGTACAAGGCTTGACTTTTTTCCAATTGCTCCTGTACTACTTGGTGAATCAACTGGATCCACTGAATGAACTGTTGCGCCTTGTTCCTATCATCACGTCCACTGGAGTCATATTCCCTTCCAAAGACCATATCAAAAGGGTCTTTTGGCAAGTAGCTAAAACATGTCTCAAATGGTGAACGGTGCGTAGATGAGTGTACTGCTCGATTGTAGGCATGTTGCACATATGGAAGATGCTCATCCCACAACTTAGGATGTTTCCCACAATAGCCTCGCAACAAGTGTACCACGATGTGGTTGACAACCTTTGTCTATCCATTAGTCTATGGATGAAATGCCATGCTTCTTTCCAACTTGGTGTCCATCATCTTCCACAAGCTAGTCCAAAACTCTCCAAGAAAGCAAGAGTCCCGATCTAACACAATCGATGTGGGCAACCCAAAATGGACCCAAACATGCTGAAAGAAAAGATAAGCAATTTGCTCTGCAATGATCTGCTTTTTACAAGGCGTTAAAATAAACATCCTACTAAAATGGTCAACGATGACATACAAATAGTCGTGACTTTTTCTAGACAAAGGCAAACCTCCTACAAAATCCATCGACACACTTTCCCATGGATGACTCGAAATAGGGAGTGGTGTGTAGATTCTGATTTTTCTATTAGAGGGCTTTGAAACAGAACACATCACACGTCCCTTTACATAGCGAGTCACAATGTTCTTCATATGAGGCCAAAAACAAAATCTTTGTACATGACACAAAGTTTTTTCAACACCAAAATGACCAAACACAAGGGAGGTGTGGGCCTCCCGGATTACATGTACCTTTTCTCCTGTGGGTATGCACAATTTGCCAAGGTGATACAACAGTTTCACCTACAAGTGATAGTTGTCCACCTGCGAACCATGGGTTAGTTTTCTATAAATCTCCTTAAAGTCATCATCATTAGCATATTGTTTAGCATAACTTTCAAAAGATAACGAAGCATTATGCAAAATAACAGAAGCAGAAATAGGAGGGAGAGATAGCATATTGACCACTTTGTTGCTAGTGCCCTTCTTATACTTTACTACCAGATGAAACTGCTGAAGAAAACCCATCCACCTTAAATGACGAGATTGTTGCAACTTGGTTTTCTACTGAAGATACTGCAAGGGTTGATGATCCGTATGAATGATGGTCTCCTTTCCGATCAGGTAGTGTTTCCACTTTTTCACACTCTAGACCAAGGCATATAAATCCTTGTCATAAGTGAGATAGTTTATCACAACCTGAGAGAATTTCTCTGAATGGTAACATATCGGCTTCTTTTGTTGCATCGGTACAACTCCCATGGCATATCCGCTGGCATCTATCTCGATCTCAAATGGCTGTTGGAGATCTGGTAAGGCCAAGACCGGTGTGGTGCTGATCTTTTCTTTCAATGTTTTGAAGGACTTATGTTGCTTTCCTCCCCATTCAAAGACTTGCTTTACACTTGTCAATGCATGTAAAGGTGCTGCAGTAATAGAGAAATTGGAAATAAATCTCCTCTAATATTGTACTGCACCCAAAAAGCTACGAACCTCGGTTACACTAGTAGGCTTAGGCCAATTTACAACTGCTTCAACTTTAGAAGGATCAATTTTTAGTTGACCATGACCAACAATATGACCTAGGTAAACCAAAGAGGTTTTCCCAAACTCACACTTTGACAATTTTACATAGAGTTTTTCATTTTTCAATACATCAAGCACTTTCTTCACATGGCATACATGTTCATTCCAACTTTTACTAAAGATAAGAATATCATCTAGATATACAAGAACAAATTCATCAATGAAAGGCCTAAAGAGATCATTCATGACCCTCATGAAAGTGGATCGAGCATTGCAAAGTCTGAATGGCATCACAATCCATTCGAACCCTTGTTTTTTCTTGAAGGAAGTTTTCCACACATCCTGCTCTGCAATTCAAACCCGGTGATAACCATTATGCAAATCCAATTTGGTGAAACAGATAGTATTCTTTAACTGATCCAATAAGTCATCAATGCGAGGAAGAGGGTAACAAATTTTCATTGTGATTTTGTTTAGTGCTTGATAATCCACACACATCCTCCATGTGCCATCTTTCTTCAGCACTAAGGCAATCGGTGAGCCGCATGGAGAAGTGCTCGGTCTGATGACCCCTTGGTTCAATAGTTCATGCACCTACTTTTTGATATCCTCCATCTCAATGGTCGACATCCTATACATGCCAATATTTGGTAAAGGAGCGTCATGTTGCAAATGGATCTCATGTTGGATTTCCCTCTTCGGAGGTAATCCCCTTGGTTCCTGAAACCTCATCATAGTTAGAAATTAATTCACATAATTCCTTTTTATGCACATGATCACAACCCTGGAAAGCATCGGATAATTCTGCATCTTTCCCCCTTACAACCATAAGCATGCAACCCTTACTAGAATTCACCAACCTCTTCATTTGTCCTACACTTACAAGGCTGGCATTGATTTTAGTTTAATGAGCCCTTACAATATATTCTACCCCATATTTTGTGATTTGGTATTTTTTTTTTTTCGTGACGAAAGAAGATTTCCTTTCTATCATATAGATACGGACTCCCTAACACCATGCCACAGATATCCAATGGTATCACATCAAGTTTTACCTCATCCACTAACTTAGAAGCGATCACAAATTTAACCTTGCACTGCTTAGTTACATTCAGTTTTGCTTTATCATGTATCCATCCAAGTGGGTAAGGTTTTTGGATGTGGTTTTGTTTCCAAGCTAGCTTCTTACCAAGGACTCTGAATTAGTTGCTTGGGATCTGTATCAAATAGAGTTTCCACTTTTGTATGATTTATGATAACTCTAATATGAAATAGCTCAATTCTCTTTCGTTCATTAGGAAGAGACTCATCTATTGAATTAGTGCCTTCATGTGATTCAGAATTGACATGAGGTGTAAGAGTACCTTTTGTTCCTGCTGCTGTGATCAATGCTTCATCTCCCAAATTGGATCCAAGGTCTTGCTGCACAGTTGCCACAGCCTTTTGTTTGCCTTTTCCTCCATACTTCTTTGGTCTCTTTTCCGGGTACAGTTTCCAACAATGATCGTCGTCATGACCTTCCTTTTTGCAGTGAGTGCAATAAGGTCTTTCTCCTTCATCTTTCTTGGTTAATGTCATCCTCTTCTCCTTTCCTTTTCCTTTCACTTTGGGTTTTCCATTTGGAGGTTTGAAAGGTGATTTCTTGCAATGATCATCTCTTTCATTTTTGCCCCTGTTCTCAAGATGGATGGCCTTTACACTGGTCGAGTCAATAATAGTTGGTTCAAACAATAATAATGAATGTCTAAGGTAACTATGTAATGATCCAATATACTTGGTTACTACTTCAGGTGAGTCAAATGCAATTCCCAAATTAAGTGCTTGTAACCCAAGGGATAAAATTGTTCCTTTAATGCAGAAATGAAACTAGGCCATGAGGAAAGAATATTACCCACACTCTTACTACTTCGCAATTTTCTCTCCCACCAGACGAGAGTGGTGCTCCTTACCCAAAGAGAGGCCAACTGAAACTTTGCCTAGTCCTCTTCGATCTATTCAATCTTGCAGTAGATTTCAATCTGCCTAATCCAGTTATTAAGATTTTATGCATTACTTTCACTGTTAAACATGGGAAGATCAAATTTGACATCTAATTTAAAGAAAGGTTTCTTAGATGCATCCCTTGAATTTCTATGATGATGGTGATGAGAGGAAGAAGAAATTTCACTCGTGGAGGGAGAAGGAGGGGTTTCTTCTCCACCATTTCCATGCACTGAACCTTGTTCTTCTAGATTTCTCTCTTCTGCTTTCTCTAGCATTAAAAGCAACTGAAAGACATTCTCTGCCATTGTATAAAAGGTTTTGCGGAAATTGTACTCCTCTTCATCTGCCATGTTTCTCATTCGATGTGCACACCCCGCTTCGGGATCGAAAGACTTTAGTTTCCCTTCGCCTCTTCTGAGCCTGTTTCTTGTTAGCATACAAACATGCAATTCACGTCTACAAAGACCTACTTTGATACCACTTGATCCAAGAATCTTTTGCTTATAGATGTATTAAAGAACTACATGCATAAATTGTAGCTTAAACATGGAAATTTAATGTGCACATGAGAGAAGAGGAGAAACACATAAAGCATGAAAGAAGACAACAAAACTTGATTTCGGAGTTCGTCCAACTTGGACTACGTCTTCGGGCCCTACTCAATCAATGTGGAGGCCTTCATTCATTAAGTGGCATGAGAAAGAAGAGTACAAGAAACAATTACAAAAAGGAGTTTTATAGCTCCATACTGAAAAATGGCCAAAAAATGCAGAACTCTGATGGGGAAATCGACAATGCCATTGCATTCGTGGCGTCGAGAAATGCTGAAACCATGTAAAATTTGTCGAAATATAACAAAGTGAAAATTTGACCCTCCTACAAAAATCGGCCTCGAACTACGTGCACTACCTCCTCTGTTGGGTGCACTAATAAACCAAATTTAAATAATAAAATAGTGGTGGACTTCTCAATAAATCAGTTGTGGCACAGTTGGTTTGTGATCCAATTAGCGGTCAAACCCCACCTCCTCCTTCTTTTACATAACAATTTCTTAAAAAAAAAAAAAAAATGGGTTGGGTTGGGCCCGCCCACCTTACCTACCTCCTCTCCAACAACCTACATTCCTTTTTGATAGGCAGAGGTGGTTGGGTCCGCGCCCCAAGGGCTGACCCATCCAAACTCTACGCAATTGATACGGTGGTTCCGTGGGAGTGGCCGGGGGTAGTGGCCTGCCCCTCCATTAAACGTTGTTTCATAACAAAATATGATATTTTTTTAAAAACCGGATTTTTGACCGAAGGAGTCATTTTAACTAGGCAACAATTTTGCTCGGAATCTATTCGAAGTTGGCCGGATTCAGTCCACCGAAAAATCCAATTTGTGCCTTCATTAATCCTGCCCAGTCAACAAGAAGTCAACCCAACTTTGACTACTTCTATCTCCTTCATCCAGACTCAGATTGGAGTAGAATTCGCACCGTTGGAATCAGGGTGACGAGCACTTAGATCTAATGTCAAGTTAATAGTATTTCTGCCACTTTGAATTTTGAGCCTTTTCCATGCCACTGGTGTCTGTGTTAGGATATTCCGACACATAAGAATAGTTAAGTTCAACTTGGTCTAGTATAGAGTTAGGTTAGCGTTAGGTAAAGTGTGTTTCTTTACCGTTGTACATTTTGTAACTTACAATCCGACGGTCACGATATGTAGTGATCCGACGGTTCATTCTCTCCTCGGTATTACCGACAGTTGATCCGTGGCTTGACACCCGATTGGTCCATGAATTCTATTTAAAGCGCATGGAGGGTCATTTGTAGGTTAACCGTGCATGAGAGAAGCTTATGTAAATTTTCATTCTTTATTAATAAATTGCCTGTAGTAGCCATGTTGGTGCAGGCCGTGGACTGTTTCCCTCTCTGAGGGTTTTAACCACGTCAAAATACTGGTGTATTGATCTGTGATCTGTTTGTGAGCGGTGTCCTTTTGGTGTTCTGTCTGAGGAACTTACCCTGTAAATTTCCTACATGGTATCAGAGCTATTTGAGGGCCGTGTTCGTTGGTGATCCAAATTTGAAGTCGGTAGAACTGCATACGGCTGTCGTTTCCTAGATCTACTATTTCTGACTACTTTCGGGCCGAGAGGACTGCTCTGTTGTTTTCGGAGCATCTGTTCCAGTGAGGAACCCCTTTCGTTTACGCGAAAAGGTTTCCGGTAGCCCTATCTGCGTCATTTTTAAGATCTGGAGGTATACAGTCTTTATTTACAGTATACTGTTATTTTCTCTCTGCTTATTTCGGTTTCGGTTTATTTAGCTTTTTTTTAACCCGATCTATACCTTTCATTTTTGCGTATGCTCTTTGCCCTGCGACTCTGTGCGATCTGGGCAAATCAGAAACAGGAAGGAAGGATTTTTTCTCATGCGTATGCTCTTTTCCCTGCACCTTAGTGTGATCTCGGAAAATCAGAAACATTGAGAAAAATATTTAGTTTTTTCGGCGAAAGCTAATTTTTTTTAAATATTTAGTTTTTTTGGTAAAGCTAACTTCGAGCCGTAAGGTTCGTTTTTCTTTGCATATTCGTGTTGGGTTTTGTGTTTTGTGTTTTGTAGGGAAAAAGAGCTTTCTCAAGGCAAGCACGCAAACCAAGGCCCCCCCCCTCTCTCTCTCTCTCTCTCTCTCCCCCCTCTCTCTCTCTCAAATTTTTGTATAGATCAATTGGCTCAAAGTTCTTTTAAGAGAGTAGAGGTCTTCGGTTCAAATCTCCATTTTGTGGGGGCGTTTTTTTTTTTCATTCCTGCACATTTGCGCACTTTGCCGGCAACTTCAACAAAATTTTTCAAAACGCCATAAATTCTTCATCTGGAAGCCTTTTTCAGAGCCGTTTTTTTAAAACAGCCTAATTTTTCGAGATCTATCCATTGGAACACTTACTTTCAGCATCTTCAGCTTTAGTTTTTTTTAAATGGAAAGTCCATGCCAAGTCATTATTGACATCACTAACTACTTCCAATGGGTATCCTACATGGAAGATTTACTTAGAAGTAAAGGTCTCTACAGAATAGCCACGAGCCAAGAGAAGAAACCAAAAGATGAAGACAAGGTTGCAAAATGGGAAAATA